>CM031243.1:663750957-663914950 GCA_018340775.1 Taxus wallichiana var. yunnanensis
TAATTACTTCCTTATGACATATTTTAATTAATTAACTTTTAACAATATGATTACTCACATTAGTTAACACACCATTTAATAAATAATGAAAGGGTCAATGCACCACAAAATAAACACATGGAAACATTAACAAAGGGACCAAATAAAATAAAATACAAAAATACCTTGGTCACATTTAAAGGTGATCCCCCATGGGAATCCCTAACACAAATAAATACAGTTGCCATGGTGACCTTGTTAAATTCATCTAGAATTCCAAAGTGGTTGGTCTCCAATCCCCTGATATTTGTTGTGATATTTTAAATTTGCAAAATACAAATACCTCATTTGGCCTCGTGGCCATATCAGAACATCCAAATGAATATAAATATAATTTGAAGATCATCAATATATATGTGAATCACAATAATCATCAAGAAAATCAGCAGTATCACTTACAATTTCATCCACAACTATATCATCATCAATTTTAATTCAATTCTCATTTTCTAGGTCTACACAAAATATCCAAATATCACAAGTACGAACAACATCTATAATATAACAATGTCAAACAGTATATCAAAATCAATACCTAAAATGTCTCTAATAATCACCATGCATCATATAAGAATCAAAGTCACGAATAATCCATGATCAAACATCTAACATCATACCAAATCAAAACTATAATAATGTCCATGATATAGTCAATAGTGTCATGATAAGTATCAAAAGTATCAAAGGGAAGTGGGCATCTACACGTCTAGTTTATCAAAAGAATTAGTAAAAATACATGTTCCAAGAATCCTACCAACACTAAATAATCACTTCCCACTCCTAGAACCACTCATTCCTAGAACCTTCTTTCCTTAAAATCCTCCTCTTCTAGGAACTAATAACCTTTCTATCTTTCCTTGTTGGTCAATGGGTATAAATTGAATAATTGCATTATTGACTCAAATTTACTATGGCGACAATGTCATGCTTATAAAATTTGCTAACTCTATTAGTATTACTCACTCTGCTACTATTGTGCCATTGTTACTACATGAAAATAAAATAATTACCTCTTTTTGGCTAGGTGAAAGATTCGAAGTAGAATTTGCAGACTTCCCTGACAAGAAAATCAAGATGGAAATACTTGTGGAAGACATGCTAGCTATGTATGTTATATTGTTGAGAAAAAAGTTTCTACCAGGATATTGGTTGGGATATAAAGATTGATTGGTCATACACCTCCATACTCATCAATGGTAAAATGAATAATATCCTTCCGATAAATTAAATTAAATTAAATACACAGGTTCAAAAACTAAATGACCCGAGGAAGAAATTTTATTTCAAGATTCAAGGTATGAAATATTTTTCATGACTTAAGAGGAAAATGATAAGTTGCCCATGTTAATGGAGGAATACACATTCTTCCGTTAATTTCTTAACTATTGTACCATGCAATGTTGCACCATAGTAACGTTATATTCATATATGTTGCACCATAGTTTTTTTATTTTAAATCAAACATACATATAGAACTAATATACATAGAATATACATACATAGAAGGATATCATGTGTAATGAAATCGAATCAAACATAGAAGTAATATTGTTATGAAAACCAACACATGGATATATAATGTATCAAAGTAAGTGTGCTAGATGCATGTCTCTACGAAAATATAGGTTCATAACATGTGTACATCTCAAACTAAGTGTGTCATACATATAGGACCACATGCGGTCACATAATGCTATATATATCTGATGTCCTATGAAGAATTATGAACTAGGACCAGTGGCCCATATATATATATATATATATATATATACATCCATGTCCTATGAATCTAATCATGAAACATCTTCCCTCTCTTCACCTACTGATAAGTAGGCGCATGTCCATGACACGAGGATGTAGTGGAGGAGATGCCACTGATTTCATCCGTGTGGTCCTAGGTGTCTCTAAGTAGGCTGTGACCTAACTTTGCACATTCATAAACAACAAGATTTTAATATCTAGATTTTTAAAATACATTCAAAATTTAGAAACTTAGAATTTGGTTTAAATGCATGTGAAATCTTATCACAATGTCATGATCCCTATCAATTTGTCATTGACATGTGGCGAGGAAAACAGTAGACTCATGAGGGTAAGCTACATATAAATAATTAAATTTGAAATTAAATATTTCATGTACAAAATTCAATGTTGTAGATTTAAGTAATAAGAAATAATTCCTAAATAAATTTAACAAATTTAAAAAATTGTACCTCAATTAGTGGAGCTACTTCCAGATGTTATGGCAAGATATCACACAGCCTTATCCAGCCCATGTCTGCATATGGGGAGTCTCTCTGGCAGTCATAAGCTATACAAAAACATGTACAAATCAATATTAATCTACATGACTACCACATAACAGAGTCAAAGCATAATCCACGTGAACTTCCACAATTAGAAACAAAGTGTAAAGCAAAACTAACTTGCATAAAATTCACATGATGCGTGTCGATAGCCTTAGTTCCCAGAGTAAATGATGACCCATTAGGCTCCTGCGTATAAAGACAAACATATATTAATATGTACATGTACAAGTGAAACATTATAGTAATAAAAGTGCACAATCAAATGAAATTTGAAATTTAATAACAACTTGAAACTTACATTTTGTAACATGCCCAATTTATAGTACTAGCATATCGATGTCGGATGTTTCCTTCACCGACTCTTGCTATTTAAAATAAAATAAAAAATTAGTTTTTACATGTATGTACATGACGTACAACCAAATACATATATATTAAAATCTCAAACATGAATTAAACTATTGTATATATATATATATATATATATATAAAATAATTATTTGACATTTACTTGTGAAAGACCAAGATCCTTTGCGCCAGTTCCAAAAACATCCACCATCATCTCATCTAGAGAAAAGAAATCATGTGATCCAACAAATGATGTCTCACCCCATGATGCATACGGAACCACATGATCCCACGGTGGTGTGGTGCGCTAGAACTGGCACCTCCACCAACATCACTAGATGTAATCTACTCACTATGTTGGGTCAGAGTGTCAAAGAGCTCTCTCAATGCATATAGTGTGTCAATCTCCACAACCTCCTTCACTTGTAGGAGGGATAACTGAAGGTAGTGGGGGGTTTAGGGCATGGGGATCCTCGGTTGACCTACGTGTGCATGAGGTCTACTCTATGTAGAGCCACCTCCCCGCCCATAAAAATCAAAAAAGTCAAAATAATTTGGGACCTCATTAAGCATGAATTCGCAATATAATTTATTCAAAAAATAGAGAGAAACCTCATTGTTGTTGCATGGTGGATAATCAAAAACCATCCACCATCAGTCCCAAAAATTGTTCTTGATTCGGTCATCGTGGCACCAATAGATTGGGAACTGTTTGCAAGTAGTTGTGGGGGGAATTGGTTCTTGGGTCAGTAAATAATGCACAAATGTGATCTTTTCCAAAAAAAAATGTCTTTTACAGCCGGATGGGATAATTTATCTGCATACCACCGCCTACAATCACCTCTAAAGGTATTCCATTTGTCTATTTGGTTGGTTACAGAGTCAACTTTGCCAATCAATGTTTGCAATGTGTTGGCTAAAGTCACGTGGGACGGATTTGTGGCATGATTTTGTCTTATAGTCATCGAATAAGGTTCTCAATGACAATTTTATTTTGTCGGATTCTTCCTGTTAGAGTAGGTATTTACCTTAGCTCATGTTCACCTAGGTACTTTATTTACCTTTATTGTATTTATCCTCACCCACTTATGTGTGTGGATATTTCTTTTATATTATTTAGATATTATGAGATATTATCTAGTTGTTAGGTATAGTTCTTTCGTTGATCTATGGCATTGACTAGTTCTTTCATTGATTTATGGTATTGACTAGATCCTTGATGTCTAGTTCTCTCCTAAATCTATGGTCTTGACTAGTTCTTTGATGACTAGTTATTTCCTTTATTTATGGCTTGATCTATGACCTTGACTGGTTCTTAGATTGTTATTCCTTGCCTATTAAGCAAGGCCCATTCCCAATGTATTGCATTGAGTTCCATAATAATATATGATATTTCTTCTCATTTGTTTGCAAAGGTTTTATGTAAAGTTATTCGCGAATTGATTTCATCTTATAGATCGTGGTGTTTGATCAAGCATCTGTGTTCTTGGCAGTACGATCTGGTTATTATTCCTTTCATGGTATCGAGCGAGAAGATTGTTGTTAGCATCCATCTGTAAGTTTTATTTTGCAAATAAATTATTTGTGTATTCATATATTTGGGATTTGGTCGTATTTTGTTGATGCATGTATTTTTATGCAAAACAAAGGCTTCCATTGGATCCGGAAGGCATGAAAACCTAAGATCGATTGTAAACTTGGTTTTCTGCAGATACCAGGTTTTTTTGCTATTTTAAAATCCTTAGCCTGGTCATATGGTATAATCATACGAGGGCTTAAAACTTGTGATTCCTACTAGTAGGTGCTTAACATCGTTGCCCTTTAATTTTATTTGTGTGGTGAAGGAAACAACATTGTACTTTGTTTTAGTGGCACATAAAATAAATAATGTGAGAACAAAATATTAAAAAGGTTCTAACTTTTGATCAAGTAACTCGGTTTTGAGTGCCATTTTTGTAAAAGTGCTTATTTTTTTGTGCTCTTTCCATTGGAGATATTTATTTTGTCGAATTCTTCTAACGATATCAACTTGTGTTCCTATTGGTTCCGTGGGGACAAAAGGAGCTACGGGGAGGCGGATCATGTTTGGAGGAGAGTTTTGAGGAATGTTTGGAGGGTTTTGAGGATTGTTTGGAGGGTTTTGAGGAATATTTTGATGTTTTGTAGGATTACGAGCTTTCCAAGCAACTAAAATGCAAACAAATTGATCAAAATCGAGGGCTTACCTCTTTGTCTTGGCGGCATGGTTGAAACTATCACGATCGAGAAGTCCAAAGAGAAATTTTTAGGGTGTATTCAAAGTGTAAGTGCAAAGGTCTAGGAGAAATTGTAGTTGGAAAGGAAAAATGGGGGGAAATGAGGAGTCGCGGGTTTTTTTTTTTGTCTCAGGGACCATGATCGTGGTTTTAGGTTCGGAAATCACTTGAACTGTAAAAACAATTGCGCGATCGCGGGTAGCTAAATTTCAAGTTTTTATGTCCACCAAGTGTTGCACTTACCCCAATGTAGGTATTTACGATTGATATTTTGGGGAAACTATAATCCTTAGGAAACAAAGACATGTGATACATATTCATATTATTTTATATTTCTCTACTCTACATATATATGGCATATTTTTCTCTAAATAATGGATGCATCACACCGACATTTTTATGTCTATTTATTGTGTGTTTTGCATTTGGTAGGTAATATTCCATTTCAAGTTTTGTCTAAACACCGTCAATAAACATATAACATTCTCCCTAATGAGAATTCATTCATTTCATCATGTTGCACTATTTTACCGACAACTTTAAAGACAAATCTCCCACATTGCAAATCAAATTATAGCTAGGAAACTTAGACATGGATGGTTTATATTCATTTCATGGTTGTGAGAAATAAAAATGTATGAAAAAATGATAAACCATAAATGATGCACTCTTACACATAATTGCATGTTGTTTATTCCATTATAATCCTATTGGTGTATTTAAGACCACACATCATATTATACATGGTACATTACATTTCTTCCAAACTAAGATTTACCTAGATTATTTGACCTTCATGTTATATATTAAAAAATTTATTTCAATAAGTTTTTAATTATTATTTCTAAGTCAATGTTATTGAGAATATATAATAATTTGTGAGGTGAATGATTGGGAGTGAAAATTTTACTTTAGAGGACTCCCAATCATTCACCTTAAAAATTATTATATATTCTCAATAATACTTAGAAATATTAATTAAAAACTTATTGAAATAACATGTTAAAAATTCTCGTATAGTTTTATTACGTATATATGATGAGAAAATTAAGTTTGGTCCTAGCACCCAACTCTATATATGTATATATGTAGACATCCAACTACATGTCTACAAACTGAGGCGTCTACATATACTGAGACTATTGGTTGCATGTATGTATATATGTAGACACCCAAGCTGCATGTATAACTAGGCGTCTACATATACGGATGGCCAATTGCATGGTTTGTATATGTAGATGCCCAATTGCATGCACAACTAGGCATCTGCATATATAGACGCGTGCCAACATGTGGCAATCGAGTGTGTCTGCATATGCAGACACCCAACTGCATAGACCTTCGTACAAATGCCCCGTCTGCATCATTTTCCATACAACTGACTCGTCTATAGAGTTTTTTACAGACACTTGTCTGCAGTTGGTGCGGCTAATTACTTCCTGATGCGCCTTCTCCTAAAAACTTATTCACCCACTGTCACTATATACATTTTGGTCTTGTTCGCCATCAACATGAAATCCATTATTACAAATTTTCCAAAAAAAACCAAGTTGGATTTTGGTAAGGGGTCTTAAAATTTTCCTTGATGTGTGTAAAGATGTTTTGATTTCATATAGGAAGAATTTTTAAATAAGGGGAAAAAGATGTGACATAATTTAGTATTTATAGGAAATAGGAAATGTGAAGCAATTTTTTTGTGTGTATATGGTGCAAACATTGCACCACATTTATACCACATATTGGTGTCATTTGTACATTGAAACCAATTACAAATGCACAAACAAAATGACACAAAATCGACACAATTCATGACATTATTTGTACTATATGTAGTAGTGTGAATCTATGATTCATATAAAGAGATGAAATATTTGTTTTAGTAATAGTAATAATATCTTCTATTCTCTATTAATGGTTATGAATAGGATCAACCAACATTTTTCGTCGAATTTTTGGTGTGGGTTAGGCTATTTGGTGTTTTGGAATTAAGTGTGAAGAATAAAGATAGGAAACCAAAGCTACATTATTATTATTTTAGTGTCATTCATATATTTGATTTAAAATGATCTTGTTCAACCAAGAAGGTTGTAACCAAAACATATGAGTTCTTTTGTTAACCTCCTTTTAGGAATGTATATAGTTTGGCAAAGACATGTTCTTGATATTTATTAGAAAGTTGTCTCAATATTTATCTTCACAAACACTATTGATGTTGACTAAGTATGATGACACATCATAATATTTAGAAAAAAAAAAATCTATTATGGTTTCCAAATTTATTGTCAATATACTTAATTAAGTGGAAATCATATTCATGCATTTGGACTTATTTAGTTTTTTTGTTTGAACAAGACATTTCTTGGGGAATAATGTAAGAATGGACATAGCAAAATTACCCCCCGTGTTATATGTTAGTGTAAACTCTGTTTGTATTACATTGTCTTTTGTCTGTCGGTTGTTCCACCAACTGTTGGTTACATGTAGGACATTCGACATGACATTCGGTGACTAAACCGACTGCACAATCTAAGCTGATTAATTGTCTATTCTCCTTGTATACATTTTGTTCCCCTGCGTTGAATAAGATCATCAAACACTTTTTCCTTCTCATTCATCATTACCCTCGAAACAACTCAAATTTCACCTTGCAAGAGACTTGGTGAGTATATTATCTCCCGAGAATTTGTGGGGCGAGATTGGAGCTAGATGTGGTGATTCAAGACTTGTTCTCAAATGTAATGAAAATCAACCTTAATATTCTTCGTTCTTTCATGGAACACTGGATTCTTTACAAGCTTCAACACACATTGATTGTCATAATGAATGATAGGTGGCTTTTCTTTAAGAATGTCCATATCAACCAAAATGTGACATAACCAAATTGCTTTGCACACAACTCCTCGTGCGACACAATACTCTGCCTCAGTGGATGAGAGAGAAACAACAATTTGATTCTTGTTAATCCACGAGATAAGTCTAGATCTGAGATGAAAAACATGTCATGTAGTTGATTTCCTATCATCAACAAATCTGGCATAGTCCGAGTTGGTATATCCCTGCAAGAAGAACTGAGAGTTCTAATATTCCAAACCATAATCAATTGTACCTCGAACACATCTAAGAACATGTTTCACTACTACCCAGTGACATTTCTTTGGCTCCTGCATGAATCTAGAAAGATAGTTGATAGCAAAGCATAGGTTTGGTCTGGTATAAGTCACGTAAATGAGACTCCCAACAAACTTGAGGTGAATCCTGGAATCTAGAAAGTTACAAACCTTTCTCCATTGGAGTGAACACAAGTTTACAATCAGACATTCAATACTTTTCAAGGAGTTTCTTGGCATATTTTTTCTATGAGATAAAAATGTGATGCTTCTTTTGCCATATCTCCAAGCCAAGATAGTACTGAAGTAACCACAAATCTGTAATGTTAAAGAATTTCTTCATATCATTCTTAACATATTCGACGAGATTGTCTGAGCTCCCTGTGATCACAAGATCATCCATATACAAATTAAAAATGACAATCTATGTGCCTATCTTCTTAATATAAAAATTTGAATCTGAGGGGTTGCGCATGAATCTATGTTTCAATAAGTGATTGTCTATTTTAATGTACCATGCCTTGGGTGCTTGTTTGAGTCCATAAAGAGACTTAATTAGATGACATACCTTGTTAGGATGTTGCTCGTCAACAAATCCTTCTGGATGGGTCATATATTCTTCTTCTTTGAGATCACCATTCAAGAAAGCACTTTTACGTCCATCTGCTGAAGTTTCCATCCTTTTTTGTTGTTAGTGCACAAAAACTCTGATGGTTTTGATTTTTGTAGTGGGTGTAAAGGTCTCCTCGTAGTCAATTCCATTTTGTTGAGCATATCCCTTTGTAACTAGTCGTGCTTTGTACTTGTCAATAGATCTATCTATCTTGCATTTTTTTTTCAAAATCCATTTGCAGCCAATAGATTTCTTTCATGCAGGCAGATCAACAAGTTCCCATGTCTGATTCTAAATTAAGGAGTCATATTCGGCATTCATGCCCTTCTTTTAATGTAGTTGACTGAGTGCCTCTCGAACTGTATCACCAAAACTCCACGCTGGTTGACTTGTCACTTCAACTCCATAGAACTTCTGCCACGTCTAAACAAGATGTCAACCTCCTTTCGCTGTACAACCTCTAGGAAATATTAAGTAGAAAATCATATTGTTAGATATTATTAGAAAATATCGTAGATATTTATAGATTAGATATTTCAACCTTCTGGTGAGAGGAATTCCTAGCAAGAACTTCTGCCACGTCAACCTCCTTTCGCTGTCTTATACTTTTGCCATTTATAGATATATATTCTTGCTCGATTCGACAACTACGCCATCATCGCACTGTGCAGAAAAGTCCCTGATACCAGGCAGTGATACGTGTACGGCGGAAGATCGGACGTGCCCATGCTGTCGTCGTCCACAAATAAACAAAAACTTTTTAATGGCAAAAATTGAAATCCAAGCACAAAACACGCCAAGCCATCTTATTTGTTTTGATGTTATTATTGGCCTCGATTAACATTCCAACACAGTTTGCGTTTGCAGCACAAAACACATTGTTCCCAGTAGAAAACAGGCTGTGTTTCAATAATGGCTGATCCTGGTTTCATCTCTGGAATGATTGGTTACGCCATTCAGCTGGCAGTAAACCAGATTGTTGCTCACATCAACATTGCTGTCCGCTGCCGGAAAGAGTTGGATGCCCTCAAACTTCTGGTTGAGAGAATTCACTCCATCAACATGGAAATGCAGGAATATCGGAAGGCTTTGAACTCTGGCAAAATCAATGCTTCCTCTCACCATCCTCTGTCCTCTTCCCTGAATCGATGGTTGAACGAATTGAATGATCTTCTCGAGGAAGCATATGATTTGGCACAACACTGCACTGTGCCATCTTCCTATCACCTGATTTCTCGTTATCGAATGAGCAGAAAGATCACTCGTCTCATTTCTGTAATGGAGGAACATCAAAATTGAGGAGACTCTCGTTAACATGCCCTCAATTACTCCAAATAGAAGATTCATTTTATGCATTTCAACATCTGAGCGGTATTAAATTGCACAACTGTGGCATGTTGAAACGACTACCTGCCTTACACAAGGTTGTGAGTCTTAAACAACTTGAGATAGTTGGGTGCTCTAATATAGAGAAGTTACCTAAGGAATTTGGCGAGAGGGGAGCATTTCCTAAGCTGGAGGTATTTTCATTGGTTAACCTGGAGAAGCTAGAGGAGGTGCCAGTAGTGGAGGAAGGAGCAATGCCTTCACTTAAAACATTAGCAATAATGGAGTGTGAGGGTTTGCAGATGTTGTCAGAGAGTTATTGGAATTTGAAGAGCATGGAAAAGATCAGAGTGTATGGTTGCTCAATAGTTCTCACTACAATGCCAAAAACTTTATCAAGGTAGAGAACAAGGTGCAAACAGTAACACTCTCTACTGCAGACACTCAAACATTGAGAAAGCGCTTCATTGAAATGATTAGCAGCCAGGAAGAATTTATTCGCCAGGAATTTTGGAACAATGAGTTGTTTAGATTTTTGTACAACATTTATTGTATGCCTGGGTGCCAACTTTAATTCTCTAAATTTAAAATACACTACACTAACAATTGCACCAAAAGTGTTCATTAACTTTAATATTTGATTAATCTGTTTTAAAACTGTTTTATCAAAATTCCAGTTTCAACCATTTAAAAGAACCCAGAATTGGTAAGAACTGGTTTTTTTTTTTTTTTTTTTGCTTAGTACATGTATAAGTGCGATTTAGCAGTGTAGTAAAACATGTCAGTAATTTCTCAGTGAAAGCATCTCAAATCTGCAGTAAACTTATCTGTAGTAGTTTCTCTTGTGAAAGCATGTCAAATTTGGGTAAACTTATGTGGCATTTGGAGATTGTCTCACAGTAAAACATAATGCCATGTGAAGCACTCGTGGCGAAAAATGTTGGAAGAAGGAATGAATCCAACCCCAAGCACCATGGGCTTTTATGACAGTACCAAAAGAGGTGTGGGAGAGTTTCCAGCGACCCGGAGAAAGGGTATATAACTATGTAATTTAAATATATAATTTACTTATTATATATGTTTTTTAACATTTATATAATTATATATTAAAATACTATTATTAATATATTTCTAAAATATATATAAAACACATATGTACGAAAAAAAGTTTTACAACAACTAACTGATTCTTCATATCCTCACACTATATCCAATGCTTCTTGTTTCACTTTCCTTCAATTGATGGCATGAAGATTTTTAAATATGAACTCATCCGTTGAAGACTAGGTTGCTCTAGAAATGATATTTGTAGATCGGTTGGGAATGGTTTACGTAGATGTTTCCTTCTACAATCAATCCGTTGGCTCTCATGGCTAGTCTTTTCTTCTTCATATTTTTGAAGCCGCAAAACCATCTTTGAAGTATTCAATAACATGAAATTATCTTGTTGAATTATTTTTCAAAAAGCTTTGAAAATCAAACATGTAAATAAATAATTAAGGGATATACACACTAACAAAGACATCATATATATTTGACATGAATTTCAATACATCATATAAGTTTGACATGGATTTCAATGCTCTCTTGTATTCCAAGCCCTGCATGACATGATTTGTTTTTAATTCATGCCTTCTAACAATAAATATATTTGATTGTTCTATGTGGCGAGGCGACATTTGGTAAGTGTATAATGTCTTACAAGGAGCTAATGGATTGGACATTATCTTTGTATTAGCCATCATGTGTATGAGACACTAGTAACATCGAATTTACTTTTACGACTAGCATTTATTAAACTTGAGTAAGCATACTTAAGATATGCAATTATTTTCTAGGGTCCATGTTATTCCATTTAGAGAAGTGGTGACTATTATTCTTTAAACTAGATATCTGCAACAAACATGTTTTCCTTAGAATAGTCTAATCTAAATGTTTGGATACGATTACTTGTGAATGGAACATATAAAAATCGTTGAGAGTTATTCTATCCTCACACAAAATATATAATTTGGTAAGATGATGTTTAATCTATGAACTTCATGTTACACGATAGAGTACTAAGATATAAATAGTTTGAGTATTAGGATGGTCAACCATGTGTAATTTGTGTGCTAGAAAGAAATTGAGTATCCATGTCCTCATTTGTAAAAGAGTGAGTAGCAATATTTGGTATCCCATAGGGGAATTGTGTAGTAGATCCCATGATATTGTGCTTTTATGCTAAATTTACGAGTGAATAACAAACTAATATTTTTATGGTGTAGGTATTTACAATTGATGTTTTGGGGAATTTATAATCCTTAGGAAATAAAATCATGTGATGCATATTCATATTACTTTGCATTTCTCTCCTCTACATGGATATGACATATTTTCGCTCTAAATAATGGATGCATCAAAATAACTTTTTATGTCTCTTTATTGTGTGTTTTGAATTTGTAAGTTCTCATTTGCTAGGTAATATTCCATTTCAAATTTTGTCTAAACACCATCAAAAACATATAACATTATCCCTAATGAGAATTCATTCATTTCATCATGTTGCGTTATTTTACCGACGACTCTAGAGACAAATCTCCCACATTTCAAATAAAATTGTAGCAAGGAAACTTAGACATGGTTGGTTTATATTCATTTCAGGGTTGTGAGAATAAAAAATGCATAGTTACCTAGGCCTCGAAGACATGGGAATGAGGGTATAGAGGGACGGGGTGGTTTTGGGACTGCAAAAAAATCCAAATTTTTGGGACATTAGGTGGGCGACTTTGTTAAAATAATACATAAAAATTAATATTTTAACTTTTCAATGACATTTAGGGATTTAAACTATATTTAATGTATTGTAGGTACTTTCAAGATTATAATGTGATGCTTTTGGTAAAAATAACATCTTTTTCAAAGTAAAAACATCAGAAAACTTTTGAAAGATTTTAAAAAATTGGGGCGTCCCATCCAAGTCCCCAAGTCCCCGAAATGTTCGGGACGTCTAGGATGTCACCAAAATCTAGGGGACATGTCCCCGCGTAACATTGTAAAAATGTATGAAAAAAATACTAAACCGTTAATGATGCTCTCTTACACATAATTGTGGGTTGTTTGTTCCATTGTAATCCTATTGGTGTAATCAAGACCACATATCATATTATACATGGTAAATTACATTTCTTCCAAACTAATATTTACCTCGATTATTTGACACACGTGTCATATATATGAAAAAATTTATTTCGATAAGTTTTGAATTATTATTTCTAAGTCAATGTTAATAATAATATATCCTAATTTGGGAGGTGAATGATTTTGAAAGTAAAATTTTCACTCTCAATCATTCACCTCACAAAGTATGTTATATTCTCAATAACACTAACTTAGAAATAATAATTGGAAACTTATTGAAATAATATTTTAAAAATTCACCTATAGTTTTTGTTATGTATATATGATGAGAAAATTAAGTTTTTTCCCGGCACCCAACTCTCTATATGTATATATGTAGGCACCCAACCGCATGTATAGCTAGGCGTCTACATATCTGACGCTCGGTTGCATGTGGATCCAAGTGGCTATATATGTAGACTCCCAACTACATGCATAACTAGGAATCTACATATACAGATGCTTGACAACATGTATCGGTCGGGTGCCTGCATATATAGACACCTAGTTGCATGTGCCGGTTGCACATGTACTGAGCATCTGTATATGCAGATGCTCCACTACACATGTAGTCAAGTGTCTATATATGTTACATATGTAGACTCTTGATTGCATAGACCTCCATAAAATGGCATGTTTGCATTATTTTGTGTACGACTTACCCATATGTAGATTTTTGTAAACACCGTCTGTGGTGGTGCGAGTTGATTAATTCCTTACCAACCTTTTCTCATAAACTTATTCGACTAATAGACGAGTGTCTACATATGCAACCACTCGAGTTGCACATGTAGCTAGGTGTCTATATATGTAGACCTTGACCGCATGAGACATCCGTACAAACACCCCATTTTGAATCCCATATGTTATTGATGAAATTATGGTTCTCTATGTTCAACTCGGTGTCGATAGTTTCCAAGTTAAGTGGTATGGATTTGGCTACCTTATTTACCCCTCAATTTTTGTTGAAAGGGTTCTTAACTCTTATTGGTAACACTTTAGGGAAATGTTTGGCTATTGACCCAAAAGCGATGATTTTGAGCACACAACATATCTTAGAATCTTGGTTGATATGGATACTTATGTTGATTTCTCTACCACTATTGAACTCAAAGTGGAGGATAGAACTTGGTTACAAAATCTAAATTATGAAGGGTTTCCCTTTAGGTGTAGAGATTTCTTTTCTCTTGACCATCTAGCTTGATTGTCACATGGTAAGAAAAAAGTTAAAGGTAGAAGCTCGTGGTGGAAGAATCTTAATTTTAGACACTGGTTGTGAATGATCCATCTAATTGTGATTCGGACTCGAATCTAATAATTTGCTGATCCGAGAAAAGGAGGAAGTGCAAGAAGGTATAACTAATGATGTGGATTCTTTATCAGGGTTCCAAAATCTCAAGGTGTAGATCAAATTTATGATCCCAATCCATATTAATGAAAATGAAAATACAAATACGGAAGAGGATTGGAATATTGTGAGTAAGAAAAAGAAAGGGACTATCTATCCCCTTAAGATGCAGTTAAGATCCAAAGGGAAGGGGTCAAAATTTTGAGATAGGTGTTGGTTTTATGTTTTTGTTAGTTTTCTTGTTGTTGGTTTGGACTCTTTGTGCCGCTGGAAGAGGCATCCTCATTTGTTCCTCATTTTCTTATCTTTTTCTACATCCTTTGTACGGAGTAGGGTCCCCTTAACCCTCATTTACCGATAATAAAAAAATAAGTATTTTTATACTCGTTGTGATACTATTTTATATTCAAAACATGACTAAAGTACAAAAGACCTCGGATAAGGGAAAGATGGTTTCATAGTTGTGTGATGGAGCAGTGCTACATCGCAACCAAAAAAAATCCCACTTGATGAAGTTTAGATTAATTTTTTTTTTTCAGTTTTATTATTTTTGTATTTGTTGTTTTTAATTTTCTACAATTCTACAAATTGGTATCATAGTGTTGATTTTTCGACCAGTTTTTAAATCAACAGTCAAATATGGCTTTTGCATCTGGAACATCTTTATCAAGTATGCACACACCCCAGTTTATAGGAAATAATTACGAGTATTGGTCTTTAACCATGAAGGTGCTATTTAGATCTCAAAAGTGTGGTAAGTTGTTGACATCGGTTACATAGAACCTCCGAGATCCAGTGCATATAATACACTCTCGAGAGGAAAAGAAGGATATTTAGAAATAATTAAGAAAGAAAGATGGAAAAACTCTCTCTTATATTCATCAAGCATTGCATGAAAATATTCTTCCTAAAGTGGCAATAGCCACTCAAGCAAAATAAGCATAGGACACTCTTTGGGTTGTGTTTCAAGGTAAGGTGAAATTTAAAATTGCCAAACTCCAATTACTTAGAAGATATTTTGAGAATATTTCTATGAAAGAATCAAACTTCGTAGAGTTGTTATTTACTTATGTTGGTGGCCTAGTAAATCAAATTAAATCTCATGGAGAAAAATTGGACAATAGAAGAATAAGTGAAAATATGCTTAGGATTCTACCTTAAAATTTTGATCATTTGGTTGTAGTCATAGAAGAAACTAAATTTTTGAGTCATATTTCAATTGATGAGTTGCATGCATCACTAACAAATCATGAATAGAGGTTGAATAGATCACATGCATCTTTAGAATAAAATTTTTCTTCTCGGACTTCAAGAATTCATGGAAGAGGAAGAGGAAGGTTCATTCAAGAGGCAAATGAAGAATTTCATCAAGAGGATGCAGTAGTGGTCCATTAAACTCAAGTGAAAGAGGACATAGTCAAGAAGACAAGGATAAGTTTCATGTGCAATGTCATTACTACAAGAAATATGGGCACTATCCTTATGAATGTAGCAAAAATCAATATGATCATAATGCAGACAGAATCAAGTTCGGGTTGGGATCTCTACTCCAAGATCCATTTTTATTGCATGCACAAATATTGTTGAAGCAATGCTTTCTTTATCACATGTTTAATGTAATCTATCTCAAGAGTCCTGTGATGTTTGGTATTTGGATTAAGTTACAGTAATCACATGTCGAGTAACTTGGACTTATTTTCCATTCGGATGAGTTAGTGAAGATTGATGGTACTCTTAGGAATAATAATACGGTGTATGTACAATACAAGGGAACAATCAGCATTCTAACCGAAAGGGGAGCAAACGATAATGTGTGATGTCTATTATTTTGCAATTTTGAAGCTCATAATCTTATGAGCATTAGTCAATTCATACAAAAGGGATATAGAATATATATTGAAGACAACGAATGTGTGATCATGGATAAAGATCAAGTACTCGGTTGATGGCTAAAGTGCAAATGACAAGCAATATAATGTTTCCTCGAGATTGAAACTAGGTTTACAAAGAAAGTACTATCAAGTGTTTTTGAGCATTCTAGAGCTTCCTTTAAGGTAGATTTTACTCAATCCGAGTGCAATCCAAAGCTCATACTAAAAATAATTCGAGCTCATATTGTATCCCGGTCCAGAGCTAAATCTAGAGCTCATATTAGAAATAAGTTTGGAGCTGGAGTCTATAGCAAAAGAGATTGCATCGGCCTTTTAGTCGGTTATGAAATATGAGTCATGGTTGTGGCATCTCAGGTTTGGAAATTTAAATTTTGGAGGTTTGAATTTGTTACACATGAAAAATATGGTAAATTTTTTTCGTTTAATTCGAAACCGAGAGATATTTTGTGAAGAATGTATTTTAGGAAAGCAACATAGAGACCTTTGCGGTTGGAAAATCGGTAAGAGCACAAGAAACAATTGAGATTTTTCATTTGGATTTATGTGGAAAAATTAAAACACCTTCGATAGGAGGTTGTTCATATATTCGGCACTCATAGATGACCATACCGGGAAGACATGGTTGTACTTTTTGAGACATAAATCACATGCATTTGATATATTTCAGCAGTTCAAGGCTTTAATGAAGTAGCAAAGTGGATACTACATCAAAATTCTCGGGACCAAAAGAGGAGGTGAGTATGTTTCTAATGCATTTTTAATTTTTTGCAAATATCATGGTATCCACAAGAAATTTACTACCAGGTACACACCATAGTAGAACGGTGTGGTAGAGAGGAATAATATAACCATAATGGAGATGGCCAGAAATATGATGAAGGAAAAACATCTACCAAATGAGTATTTGAAAGAAGTATTAACAACTGTTTTATACATTTTAAATAGGTGTCTAACAAAAATTATTCAAAAATGGTTCCTCAATAGGCTTGGAATCACAGAAAACACAATGTTTCTCATTTTAGAATCTTCGGTTGTGTGGCATATGCACATGTGATTGATGAGATAAGGAATAATTTAGACAAAAAAGGAGAAAGGTGTATTTTTGGTGGATATTCGAGATAATATGAAATCCTACAAGTTACTCAATCCAGTCACAAGAAAAGTCATTATCAATAGAGATGTGTAGTTTGTTGAAAATTAGGCATGGGATGGAATTATAGAAAAATAACAAGTATAGCAGAAACTATTGCCCGAGAAGATATGCAGATTAAGAGAAAACATCATAAGGTATTATACCTTCTTTCACTCTTGGACATTCAGCTCAAGTTATAGCACAAGAAGACCTCCTTCCACAACTAGAAGGTCTACAATATTACAGTCAACTTCAAATATGCAATAGACACCAAAAAGAACACCAAAAGAAACTCCTTCAGAAAGTAGTTCAACTCAAATAAGTCCATTGCAGTGAAAAAAAGGAGTCTTAGTGAGATTTATAATGTTGATACAACTAACTCTTTTAAAGTTTTTGCATTATTTTCTCAAGCTACAGATCAAGTGTATTTTGAAGAAGCATTGAATGAAGAAATTTGGGCTCATTCCATGGATGATGAGATAGACGCCATAGAGAGATAAATGAGAGTTGATAGATATTTTTGAAGGAAAGGATGTGACGTGAGTGAAATGGGTCTACAAGACCAAGTATAGTGTAGATGGAAAAGTGCAGAAGCATAAAGCCAAATTGGTTGCAAGAGGTTTTACACAACAATATAGAGTATATTACAATGAAAAATTTGTTGGCGGTAACACTTTAAGACACAATAAGGACAACATATTAGTAATTGCAACTCAAGATTGCCTATGTATTAAATGGATGTAAAATCAGCATTTCTTGAATGGATTTCTTAAAGAATAAGTCTATGTGAATCAGCCATAAGGTTATGAGATTGAAGGTCGTGAAGGAAATTTGTACATATTGAGAAAATCACTTTATGGACTAAAGAAAGTAGCTAGAGTATGGTACAATAGGATTAATTCTTATTTGATTCAGAATGGCTTTAGTATATGCGCAGCAGTGAGCCTACCTTATACATCAAGATAAATGAACAAGATCTAGGTCTCAAGCCTTGCTTTTTGCGCATTGAAGTTCAAAAATCAGAAGATGGAATTTTCATCTCACCCACAAAGTATGCTAATGACATCTTGAAAATATTTAACATGTTAAATTTCAAGTCTGTACCAACATCAATTCTGATGGTGCGAGGTTAAGAAAAGAAGATAACGGATCATTTTGGATCCAACATTGTTCAAAATACTAGTTGGAAGTCTCATGTATTTGATGGCCACAAGGCCTGATATTATGTATGGTGTGAGCTCATCTCAAGGTTCATGGAGTCTCCTAAAGACTCACATTTGCAGGATGGAAAAAGAATTTTGAGGTATATATGTGGAACTAACAATCATGAAATCTTGTATTCAATATCAGATGAATTCAAACTCATAGGAAATATAGATAGTGACAAAGTGTCGAGAAATATAGATGACAGGAAAAAGGACATCGATTATGTTTTTCACTTTGGAACAAGAGTAGTTTCGTGGGAATCAAAGAAGCAACCCATATTCACACTATCATCAATGAAGCAAAGTATATAACAGCCACGGGGAGCAGCATGTGGGGTATTTGGATGAGGAGAATACTGAAATATTTGAGACAAAATTAGGAAGAAGCTACATAGATTTTTTGTGACATCTAAGCAATAACATTGTCCAAAAATCATGTTTTTAAAAGAGAAACAAACATATAGACACGAGGTATCATTTCATCATGGAGTTGGTTAATAACAAAGAGATATATCTAGATTTTTACAAATCTGAAGATCGGTTTGTTTATATCTTTACAAAGGCTTTGGGAAAATAAATTTTTGAATATTTGAGAAGTTGTTTGGGAGTTTGTGATCAAGCATATGTCAGATCTAGAAATACATACGCAACTCCAAAATAATAAAATTTTAGAGTTCAAAATTAAGGGACAGTGTTGGAAATCAATAATGTTTCCCACTAATTTTAGCAAATAGTTTATTGTCTTTGTGCATGAATTCAAGTTTAGTTTTTATTTTTAGGAATTGTCTAATAAAACAATAAAATTTTGTTTATGCATGCACAATCCAATTTTAGTATTTGAAAAAGCACATAAGGAAAAAATAAAATGAGGTTTGTTTTTATTTATTAAGGATAAAAGTTTTGGAGGGACCTTACCTAGAAGTACACCAAAAGGCTCAACAACCAAAATAAATAGGAAGTAACATGGTGGTTTTTTTATCTATGGGGCTACACCCCCAAAAAAAATATAAAAGAAAAGAAAAACAAAGGCACGGGGTATCTACCTAAATAAATCCCAATGACAAACAAACTATAGCAAAATTACAGCCCAACAACCGGACCAAAAAAGTTACACTAAGAATAAAGAGCTAGAAGCACTAATTAACAGAATTTTTATAGACCTTAAGTGCAATCTGAGTGACCTTTAGAGATTCAAAGTTGTGACATATTAGGATCCCAGTTAGAAGAGGTGAATTTCTTGGTGATCCTTCCATTTTTCCAAGCAGAGGTTGGAATTCCACTAATTTCACATATTTGATGAATGTGGACTTGGAGAAGATCCAAAATTGCTTTGTGGATGGCCATATGATTATTGTACTTTTCTTCCATAAATCTGAGCTAGGTGATGAGAGTGTTAACCTCATCTTTAAGATCTGTGTCATCATTCTTTGTGGTGGACTTAAGGAGGTACTCGGCATTGTCTTCAATAGTTTTTAGGGTAACGCTTGACTTGCGGGTTGAATTTTTTTATGATAGGGGATTAAATCACAAGGGCCACTGGGGCTGTGTGGAGTGGGACTATCTTGACTTGAGGCTCTTTATATTTTGCGAAACTTATCAAGTATTTGTTTTGGGGGTGGTTGAAGCGAGAATCACGGATGAGGGGTTTTGAGTGGATACGGGGTTTTGAGGAGGCGGGGAGAAAGAGGAGGGTCGGGGTCAATAGCCACTACAACCGTAATGTCTTGGTGAATCGGAAGAATAACCCCTTGTTGTACTAGAACAACCCTCCTATGACTTTGGACCTCAAGACATACTTCTCAAGAGAGTGAAAAATAAGTATGATAGGCTTACCTTGATTTCACACCTGAAATGGTTAAGGAGCACCAAATTATGAAGTGGAATAGTAGAAAATTTTCCCTCGAGAGTGATGTAGTGCACCGTTATTCAAGATACTTCATCGAAAGGTCATTGGATAGTAGCACAAACAATGCCCTTTTTTTGTTTCCATGCATTCTCCATCGTCGAGAAACAATTTTTCTTTAGCCTCTTTATCAAATTTATTTCTGAAAAACTTGTTTCCATCCATGCTTAGACCCATGATGAATGAAATGAAATGCTCAGTGATACTAAAATCCCTTCCTCTGAAATTGACATTCATGTTCTTCTAATTTTCCACAAACTGAAGGGAGATGTGTTGATCATATCCTTTAATTCTTTGGATGAAATATGTAAAACCCCTAATGTTGATGGTTTCCTAGAGTTCCACACAATCTTGCCACTACGGATCAAAAAATTGGCTCAACTCTGCGAGGAGCTCCCCCCATTTTCAAATTAGAAAATGACGTAGTATAACTGAGCCATATACAACGGTAATTCGGTCTCCCGATAGCAAAACGACAACGAAGGATCCTAGTAATATCAGTGGAGAAATCTAACGCCTCTTTGTTACCCTATTTTAAATGATAAAGGCACTCAAAAGTCAAGGTGGGGGTATAATAAAATTGAATGAGATAAATTTTCTTCAAAAATCCAAGCGTAGTATTTCGCACTTGCCAAAGCCATCGATTAATGAGTGCTAGTGAAGTGAAAATTGGCCTCATTAATAATGATGGGATAAACTTGACGTGGAATTTCCTTGATATCTTTATCACATGGATTTTACCTTGGTTTTCCTGACAATTTCAAGAGGTAACAACCGAACTCGACCTCAATATGGTGGGGTTTTTAGGATACCCGCGGATGTGGATTATGTTTTATTTTGTGCCTTTGTTTTGGAACAAGATATTGGAAGGATTTCTTACCTACAAACAAATTCCTATAAACAAAGCTAAAAATTATATCAAGACACTTATTGATGACAAGAAAACATTTGAGATTTATCTATTACATAGGATTGTGTATACCAAGTTGTTAGATAAGCATGTGATTATCACTTATATGACTAGATACTTATATAACTAATGTGGATTATGATTACATCCATAAGTCGGACTCATGGTATGTATAGATATTTTGAAGCGAGAGAATGAGATTCAATGAATCGAGTGGTTTCGTCCTTTTCTTGATCGGGGACATAAATGTAATTCTCAAAGCAAATCAGTTTGAATCTTCTTCTTAGGCTTCGTATTGGCGGTGAAAGTAGACTACGGCTGGAGATGTTAATGTGGTTAGCATAATTAGAATCGAGAGGTAGTATGGTAATCCTCCTCCAAATGTTTGAGACCGGTCTTGTATTACTGTTCGTACTAGACGAGATCCTCCTAGAGCCTTAGTGTTTCATCGTATGCCTCCCAAAAGGCATTAGTGGCTTCCCAGATGTGTCGCAATAAAAATTCCCTCCAAGAGATCAAATGGAGTTTCCTGGATTACACAAATTTCAAGATCGTGGAGAAATTCACATTGCTCCTAGTACAATGGATGGTGGACAACAAGAAAGGAATTAGTTGTTGGCAAGTTAGAACATTTTAATGCCATCTAAAGACATCATGCTAGACAAAGGATTAGTAGATAACAAGGAAAAATGATTTTTTTGATTAGATTTAGTAGAAAATCATGAAAGCACAAGAATCACTAGCGATTCAAATAAATTGCTAGCGATTGGGGTAATCGCTAGCAATTACTGTAAAATCTAAGAATTTTTACAAAAGACCCTAAGCTAATGATTCGAGTCATTAATTTAATGAAACAAATTGTTATCCAACATATAAATGTCATACAAGAAAAAATATATCTTTTTCTGATATTTAAACTAAATTTAAATGAGCTATTTACATTGCAAGTTGTGTTGGTAGACTGAAGAACGAAAGAAGATAGTTGGAGGATGAAAAAAATCAGTCCAATGATGAATCCGATGTCTGTTGAGCAGCGTAACATTAGGCAGTGTTGTTGTGAAGTATCTGGATACCTGATAAATCAGGATTGGAACAGCCTAAACTTGCAAAGCTTAAGAATTTCATCCCCCAAATGAGGTCTACAAACAACTATATATAAATTGCCGATGATTCTAGAAAAAATTGGTTTGGTTAGAAAGTCACATGATTTCCTTCCATTTTCAGTTCAAAATGATGAATTGAAGTGATGAGGAGGGGTGATCATTGAAAAAGCATGAGCTAAGTTTGTTAGGATGGGAGAACTTGTTTTTGAAGGATTTGGCTAGTTAGAAGGCTTAGTTAGTTAGGAAATATTTTAGTGCTTTTTAGGAAGTGGTTTAGGTAGTTTAGTGAGTTATGCAGGTTAACTCAACAAGGTGTGAGGGTGAGGTGTGAGGGGATAATATGTAATTTAATTATTTTAATCCAATAACCATTTTAGATATTTAGAGATATGATGGGTCATAAATAAATTAATTAAAAAGGAGCGGTATAGTGGGGTGTCGCAAATGTGTTGTCTTTGGTCATGAGTATGTTTGGTCTCGGGGGCATACATTTTTGGTGTCTACATTTGCCCCATTTTTACGGAATTTTTTTGACAAATTGCTAGACGAAAAAAATTTAGATTGGTTGTGTCATTATGGGTGGATTCATTGTAGTGCAATACAACGAGAACCATTTTTTTGTTTCAAAAGGGGTTGCCCAATCGGGAAGGGTGCGCAAGATGAAATGTTGGGGAATCAATTGTCAGGATGGCCAAAGGGCTCAATGCCTATGAATGTATGATTCTCACCAAGTAGTGTCTTAAGAAGTGGGGAAATGCCAAATGATGGGGGGCCAAAGGGCTCGTCTCCCATGGATGTATGGTAATTCCCAAATTTTGAATGTGTTGGTTTGTTTAAGAGTTTTGAAGGCTAAATTCCTTTGAAAACATGGAACATTTGTGCAGTAATTGATACACATTGTGTTTTTATCGGAAAATGTGGATGAGAATCCATTAAGAAGGAAATCGTTGGTGATTGGAGTCAATCGCTAACCCATCGTTTTGTGTTTTTGGTTATTATTGTGTATTAAGGCTATTTGAAAAAGATTGTCTAAGGCGAAGATATATTGTCGATAAGGATTAATGGAGATTGTGGGGAGGAAGAGGAAGCCTATACAAGAAGAGGTAAATTTTTAACCTTAATCTTGTTGAGTTTTCCTTGTAATTTTTTAGAATTAAGAATTCTAGATGTGGCTTCAGGGTCGTGTAACTGTCTAACAGGAATCGTCGATGATTTAGTGAATCGTGGGTGATTTATGTGAATTTTTGGTGATTCATGTAGATCGTCAGTGATTCATGTAGATTGTCGAGTGATTCATGTGAATCGCTAGAAATTAAAATGTTTATTGAAAATTTTGTGATTTTTTAGGATTTCACTAACTGTTTTAGCTTATGTAATGACTTTTTTCATTGATTATATCATTATGATGATTCTAATGTTTTCTTTTGTGTATTTTTGTTTACTGGTGGATGTGAAACTTACCATTAGATAATGTGTCTCTTCGATGTTAGATGAGGTCAAGGAGGATTTGACCAATGATGATTGGGAGCACTTAGAGGAAGTGGGTTTTGGGGAGGAGGTATTTTAAGTGGATTCACATCGTCGTAGTCTTATTCTTGCCTGTTAGAGAGGTGGAGTCCTTCCACCAACATGTTTTGTTTGCCTCTTTGGAGAGATGAGCATCACCTTAGAGGATGTTCATCGGATTACGAGATTTCTAGAGAGGGGTCAACCCATTTATTGCATTTCAGATATAGAGAGGGATGATACCATGCAAAGGTTGTATGGAGATGACTCTCAGGATGTGCGGTATTCATCGGGAGCCTTTGATTATCAAGATTTGTACAATGTATAGAGAGATGGTTGTCCTCAGATGACCATGATGATGATGGGAATTTCTTGTTTTGCACTGCTTGACTCGGGAAGAGGAAAAATTCCGTAGATGATGATAGGAGTGGTAGGAGAGATGATGGCACGTCATACCATATTTGAGTGGGTCCCTATTCTACTAGCGCAGACATATAGAGATTTGTGGGCTTGGACAACCCACAAGTGATATGGCATTGATGTTGGTTTTTGTTACAGTGTTGGGCCCACGAGAAGATTGTTATTTCTCGCCCACCGAGGTTGTCAAGTGTCATTAATGTGAGGCACGAAGTTTTATAAGGAGTGCCAGTCTTGGGAGGGCTAGGAAGGCAAGGGGCCTACTCATTACCAAGATTTGATATCGGGATTGTAGGTGGGAGATGTGATCTAGTGAGAATATGTTGGAATCCATTATTGTCGAGTTCCCAAATGATTTCTGAGCTTAAGCGGGATATCTAGAGTGCAGGCGGGAAAGTTTGGGGAGGATAGGTTGATGAGATTTAGTAGGATCAGGCGGTAGTTTGGCTTGATTCAGTACATTCCGAGGATCCGGTTGCTTACAAATGGGAGGATGGAGATACAAAGACCCCACATGCAGCTGTGGTACAACTTGTGGCCATTTGATCAAGTAGGGGCTATATATTTTGATGAGTTTTTCATGAAAAAATGTAATAGGGAAATTGACAATTTCCAAGCATGACAACGATACCCTTGTAGCAAAATTTTCATGTTTTATCATTCTGAGGCATCTCGGGTCTACCCAGTCATTCCAGTAACCTCCCAATTTGTGTTAATTCATTCCACTAGGTGTTTTAGGAAAGTCAAATCAACCCCCCTATGTGGTTTAGGAGTTCTTGAAAAATGCTATCTCGGGGCAACTATGGGAAGGGCTATCACTGGCCTTCCTAAGCTGGAGAAACCCCTAGAGTGGAGCAGAGGAGCCAAATCCAACATGGACGTGAATTGAATTCCTAGAAGCATCATGGAAGTAATTTTGGAATATTCAGGGAATATTTGGGGATTTTGGAGTAGTTTGATCAAAATGCGGGTTCTGAGCCTAGCAGCGTGCACAAGCCAAAAGCATTGTTTAGCTTCCAAAGGTTATTAGGGAGCTCCAAATGGAGTTAGGATCAAAACAAAAAATCATTGGAAAGGGAATTCAAAGTTATACAATATGGTGAAATTTTAATTTTCACAACGCTTTGGTGTAATGGTTTTGTAAGCATTTTTCTCATGCACATGTGGAGTACTAGATTAAAAATCCAATTTTTAGGCATAAAATGGATGAATCAAGACCTAAGACCCCCACCATTAGATTCAAAGGACATTTCAAGTCAACATCATATAAAATTTCATCAAAAATTTCCATCGGGAGCTCAAGATATTGCCATCGCAAGTTGTCCTCAAGGTTTAGGAGTTAGTCAAATTTTTAGCTCCAGGAGCATGGTGAGATTTTGTGTCCCGACGTCCCTCAAGTTCAGGGACATCAAGGTTGGGAAAATGTGCCCATCCCCTTGAATCCCTCTAAACCCACATATGACTTCCAAGATCACCAGTTCAGCCCCCAAGTGCTTACGGGAGCTCAAAGCCTCAGTTGTCCGATCAATGCCACGTGTCATCACTAGGAGCGTCATGGAATTTGATGTCCCTCACATCCCTCACATGTCAGGGACATAAAACCTTGAAAAATGTGCCCATCCCATAAGGAGGACTTTTGGTCACCCATATGACCAGCTTCCGGCCCTTTAGTGTTTTAAAGATGATTTTTTAGCTTTCATTCCCTATCATTGGATCTCTACCACGTGTCGTCACCTTGCTCATCATGGAATTTGATGTCCCTCATAGGTCAGGGACATAAAACCTTGAAAAATTCACCCATTTCCTTCTCATCTAAATTTTAAGTAATCACTTGTTTCCCGCTTCTCACATCTAACTCCTCCGTGCACATGATCTCGTAACTAACTCTACAATTTCTCACCACCACTCCGCCATTGTCAAAGCTCAAACCAGCTTCACTACATAAAGGAACTCCTCTAATCCACGATAATATTCAGGTCTCAAAAGAAATATTTACTAAACCGGGAAGGAAAACAAAGAACGGAGAAGAGCCGTGGAAATCCCCATTGCCTTGAAATCAAATTTTGAAGAAATCTTGCAAACGGATGCATGGATTGACGAACCATATTTTTATGTTCGTTCCTATATCAAAAACCATCAAAAACATGCCTTCAAACCCTCCTCTCATGCCATTAAACATTCACAGTGAATAAATCTTCTTTCGTACCAATAGAGGAAGAAGTTGGATTTCCCGTCAACCAACAGTCGGATTAAAATGAGATTTCACCAGAAGCACAAGAATAAAAAAACCATATCAAAAATGTAAATTTCATCGTGAATGGAAGAGAAAACCAAACCTGCAATTTTCAAGGTTTGTTAATTGTTGTCATGTCCATAAGCACTGCTAGGTCAAAAAATAAAAATTTAAAATCTCCTAAATTGTTGATCGAGTAAGCACAAAATTTCAGAGGGGCGATATTGAGAAAAAATCCATATCGGAAAACTTCATTCCACATTAATCCAATCTCCAAAAGCCCACTTTCTAAAAATAGTAAGTCTTCTACATAGAGGACTATTATTTTGGGAAAATCATCAATAAAAGAACTTGCAAAGGAGATGGAGACATTAAAGATGCATTGTAGCTGAGAATTCATCAAAACGGCATTTTGATCCAATTTTGGCACTTACTAAAAATAGTAAGTGGTCCCACAAGCACCTACCAAAAATAGAAAATCAATCTAGAAGGTGGGGGAATGTAGGAAGAAAGGGTAATTCGAGCTACCATAATCATCTGAGGTCTAGCTAATTTGTGCACTTGCCAAAAATAGTAAGTTATCACAGGCGATTACATTAAAAATAGCATGGTTACTCCAAAAGGTGGATTTCCCAAAGAGAGCATGCTACTCGTGACACGTTAGTTAGTGAAGTGGATTTTGGCAATCACTCCTTTCTTACTTGTTGTGTATGATTGGATGGTACAGAGGTCGATCGAGAAGAGACTTTGGTCGAATGGAGGCCCCCTCGTATTGGAAATTTTTGTGATCCCGAAACATGATATGGAATTGATTGTGATTTGGCAAGTTCTCTCAGACCAAGATATGATTCTTTTAATAATTGGTTGATTCTTGCTATCAAGAGAAAATTCATCTCTTTTGGTCCAGTCGATTCGAGGCAATGGGGTAAAAGCAAATGCATCATATGAGGGATCAATAACATCCTCATCATCATTTATGAATGAATCGGGAGGGCTCTTGATGTGGAATGCCTAATTTGAGCAAGTGTTAGGTGAGATTACTCCCATCTTCTTACCTCATGTTCATCCAAACAAGTAACCCAGAAATTTTCCATGGTAGGATTATGTTGATACTTTTCTCCCATAATATTTTGCATATACCCATTGATATCAAACTGGGCTCTCTTCACATATGGATGGATGGTTATGAGAGTGAACTCTTTTTCCATGAGTTGTGCATTGAAAATATTTGGACATTGGTATTCCCCGATTTGAACTGGGAAATGAATTCCTGAATGGTGCTTGTCACTAAGAAGGCAGTGAACTTGGAATAATTGTCGCGCCATCTCCATTAACGCCCATCTATCACTGATGTACTTAGGAAGTTTCCATGGGGTACTAGTAAATCCACTCATGCGAATGTAGGAAAAAGATGAAAATTGAATAAACCAGGTTCCCCATTGGGAAATGACACTCATGGCTTCTTTAGAAAACCTTTCCTCAATATTCCAATTCAGGTTCTGAATCACGCAGAAGGTGAATGCATAATTGACCCTTCTAAAATGGTGAGAACTATTTTTGAAACTAAGTTGAGGGTAATAATGAAAAACATTGTTTGACGGCCCCATGACTCCTCTCGTTTCAAGTCCGAAAATAGCTTTCTTCTTGCTACCACATAAGTCAGATACGATGTCATGTAGAAGCATCCAGTCATCTTAACTTCTATCAATTTTTTGTGAAGGGTGTTCTGCGATGATGGTCGCCCAATCAAAAACTCTTTCTTGGCTACGATGATACGAGATAAACCGATATATCCATGGGTGGAAAATCCTAGCAGAAGGTAGACCGAAAACTTGACTTAGGAGAGTAATCATGTCCCCAATTTCTTCCATGAACTCAATGCGGTACAGTTCTTTGGGAAGCCTATCAATTCGAGGTCTCTTGGTTACTAACCAGTTGTTGTTAACCATCTTGCTCCATCTCAGGGGTTCTTCATCCCAGAATTATTATGCTAACTGGCGAGTGATATCCACATTCTCGGGAAAGTCGGGTATGCCGAGCAATTCCTCAATGTGCTCTAGTGTGATTAAGAGGAAAGGCTCACGATTATCTTTAAAAATTCCTCATCTCTTAGGATCATAATGCTCTCGCGTAAGCAATAACCAATTCCAGACACTGCACCGAGACAACAAATGTTTACTTGGGGTAGACCACTATGGTAAAGTATATCGAGAAAATGGTTTCACCTTCATTTTCACCCTCGCTGAGAATTGTTGCACATTGATGTGACCCGATTTGTATCGAGTGATGTTGTCATATATCGACTTTGACTTAATAGAACTTGGAGGGATAATTCCTTCAAATTCATACTTCAAGGCGTATTTGTTTGATTTCTCCATTGGCTTCCTCGATCTCCCTACAAATTTGTTAAATTTTTCAGCCATTATGAATTTCACAGAAGAATGACTCAGGCACGCAAAACAACGCAAGCAGGGTCGGGTCTCAGTCTCTGAAACCTCCGTCAATGCAAGAAAAATATGTTTCATTTTAATATTATTATTATTATTTTAAAATAATAATAACAATAATTTGATCAGACTACAATTTTCGATTCGTGACGATTATTTATTTTTATTTTTAATAAAAATCTCCCGATTTTTTATTAAATTTTTTGGAATCAAATTTCTCCTTGGTATGTGAAAATCACCCGATTCTAATAATCCCACAATTTGATATTTACTTCTTCGGTGTGATCTTCGGTCAATGCGTGAATCCTCCTAAGAACGCGTGATTTCTTGTGTCGGAAATAGAAAATATTTAATCTTTATTTAGCTGGGAAAAATGTTCTTCTCTGCAAAATTTATTATTTTCTTTTGGCTGTGCGTAGAGATCTTCTTTGGTGTTTTGCTTTCCACCAATGCATGGCAAGTTTGCTTTTATTTTATTTTATTTGGCTGAGCCATTGGAATATTGTTCTTTTTGGTTATGTGTGGTGTTTTTCTCAGCCCATGTGTGGGTATTCTTTCTAACCTGCAATTCTTTCCTTGATTCCTACGTGAGAATCTCCTATTCTTGGCATGTGGTTGTTGTTTGGTGCGTGGGCTCTTAGTTGTTCCTTGGACTACATGGGCTCTATGACTGCTCCAAGTGTGAGTTTTAAAACTACCCTCTCCTCTGTATGGCCTTTGCTGCCTATTCTCCCTCTTTGGCTTTTTTGTTTGGATTGTATTTTTTTATTTTATCTTGGTTGTCTTTCCTCTTCAACCTCTGTGCATGTCTTTTTCGTCCTCCGCGTGGCACTGTTTGTGGGTGGGTGCATGAGAAGGATTTTCTCATGCGTGGGTATTTTGCTGTCAAACTCCTGCGTGGATTCCTCCTTCAAGCTGCATGGGCTGTGCATGATGGAAACATCCTCCTTCTTAATCCTTTGCTTGCGTGAAATGTTCTTTTCTTCTCTTTGGCAAATGCATGGAATTTGTAAATTATCCCCTCCTCTGCTATTTTGGAATGTCCTCTTCCTCTTCTGCATAGAATGTTTTAGATTGTTCTCCTCCTCTTCTGCGTAGAATGTTTTAGACTATTCTCCCTCTATTCTTTTGGCTAATGCGTGGATTTTTTTCTTTGTCTTCTACTTACACACTGCGTGGGACTATGGACAGTGCGTGGTCTCTTCTTGTATTTCTTAGGCGTGGGAACTTTTTTGTTGTTGTTTTTCTCCTTTAAAAACCTACGCAAATCATATGTTCTCTTCTTCCCTTACTGCGTGAAATGATTTCTTTGTCTTGGCTATATCTTTCTTTTGCATAAAAATTCTATGGTTGTCCTCTTGTATTTCTTCTTCACAATGACATTCAAGTATTGTGGGATGTGATAAAATATTATGTCCTTCAGAAGAAATAAGAAGCAATCAGAAAGCTTCACACAACTATTTCCAACAAGTTTGATAGAGGAAATTATGAAGATTAATCCAACTTCCTCTCTCTCCCGGGTAGTGGAATTAATCGCTAGAGGGGAAATGGGGAAAGCAACGGCCAATTGCCAACGGGAATGGCAAAGTGGGTTGGCAATCTCCGTTCAATTTCCCCATGTGGGAAATTGGGAGATTTCTTTCTGTTTGATCCATGATTTGGCAATTGGTGGAGAAAATCCCACAAGCAGGAAATTAAAATAAGATTGCCAGGAAAGGGGAAATCGGGTTCGGGAAGCCAATTTGGCATTCCCGGCAATTGGAAGCATAAGCTTACTTCCCCGGCAATAAAATAAAAATTTGTCGAATGAATTTTTCAATTAATATTTATTTAATTAAATACTCCCAAGTTATTTAAAAATTAATTTTATCAAACAAAGAGCAATTAATTAATTAAATATTAATTAATTAATTTTAATGTATTTTAATGCAATTTAAAGCCTGGCGGGAGGAGTTCTCACCCGAAAAGGATGAAACGAAGACCAAAACAATCACAAAAAGGAGATGGTCGTCATGAGGGTGATAAACCACGTAAAGTAACACTTTTGAAAATTTTTAAAATTTCCATTTTTATTTTTTTAATCAATTTTGCGAAGTCAAAATTGGCTGATAACAGGGTCTTGATAGGATTTTCACTTGTAGCCTTTCAAAAAGATAAATGAGACTGTCATTGGACAATTTAGAGATTATGATGGATCGAAAAGAAATCACTTTTGTGAAAATTATAGGAAACATATGGATGCATGCCATTGTAGGGGAGGAAGGTTCTCCTTTTTTTGACAAATTCATAGGGAAATTCCCCAGCTTTTATAATAATATTTTATTTAAAGAAAATTGATCAATGCGGGAAGTTTGATAATGGGAAAGTTGATCAATGTGGGAAGCTTTCCCGAATGCTTTGTATTTTGAAGGTTGATCAATGCTGGAAGCCTTGTATATATATAAGTAGCCTTCCTTCGAGGGTATGGTCTAGATTTTTTATTTGAATGGAATGGTCGTCCTTCATGAGATCATTCCATGATTTTGATAGTAGTTGTCCTTCGAGGGATCAATCTACTTTTCTTTATATTTTTGATAATATACCTTTTGAATAGTTGTCCTTGAGGATCTGTCTATATCCTTTTGACTTATAGTAAAAAGAATCCACAGATACATTTTTTTCTTTTCTAAGTGAGGAAAGTCCTAATTAATTGTTTACTAAGGGACGAGAATCACTTCATAGGAGAACTAAATCCATATGCCCTATGCGATAATGATAGGGAGGAGTAATGGAATGGATTCTAAGCTTTGTGTCATAAAGGGAGAATGTTCAATTGAAAATTGTTGCATGATAATCAATCATTTAATAGTACAAAAGGTTACAAGTGCAAAGCATTTAGGGGTTCCACGTCAAGTTTCCCTTTGAGATAAGCGAGACGATATGCCCTGACCCATACTTATGAGTGATAATATATGGACCGATCCATTTGGGGAAAAAAATTAGGTTTGCTTCCTTCTAATGTAGTTACATTTTAATTTTCCTTAACTACAAGGTCACCAATTTTAAAGTCAGGCTCCTTGATATGCTTGTTATATGCTCTACTAATGCATTTTTGATATACCTATTATTGTCCAAGAGATGTTAAATGCTTTTCATCTAATAATTCAAGTTGTGTTAGGCAATTTTGGCGGTACTCTTCATCAGGAATGAAGTTGTTTAGAGACACACAAAGTGATGGAATTTGAATTTCTAGGGGTACGATGGCTTTAGAGCCATAAACAAGTGAGTAGGTTGTGGTTTCCGTAGGTGTACGGATACTAGTTTGATACGCCCATAGAGCGAATCGAATCTAAGTGTGTCAATTCTTGCTGTGTCATTTACCGTTTTCATAAGAATTGTTTTGAGTGTTTTGTTGGAGGCTTCATCCTGTCCATTTTCTTGGGGGTAATATGGTGATGAGAAGCTTATTTTAATGTTTGATGTATTACAGAGCTTCTTAACTTCCTTATTTATGAAGGACTTTAAGTTTTTCGTGCTAAGCTTGTGTGGGATACCAAAGCAACAAATGATATTTTGGTATATAAAATTAATGATAGGTTCAGACTTTGTCATTTAAAGGAATAGCTTCAACCCATTTAGTGAAGTATTCAGTTGCAGTGATAATTGAATGATGTTGTTGAGATGATTTTGGACTGATTGCACCAATGAGGTCTAGTCCCCATTGGTAAAAAGGCCATAAGTCCTGAGCAGGTTGTAATGCTTGACTAGGAATGTGGATAAGATCATAATGGAGTTGACATTTGACACGATTCTTTACGTATGTACAATGAGTCCTTAATAATTGTAGGCGGAGTATCCCCGGTCATATGATAGGTTTGGCGATAGCATTTCCACCGAAATGACCACAACAAATACCATCATCGACTTATTCAATTGTTTTAATAATTGATTCATATGACTTAAAACAATGCAATAATATTACGTGAGCTACGTCTATAAGGGATACCTCCTATGATAATGAATCGAGTGACACATTGAAGAAAAGAGTGTTTAGTGCCTTATAATAGTGCAGGGGATTTTAGATTCCATGAGGTAATCAAATATTTGAGTGTACCATAGATCTGATGGATTTGCGTCGATGTTGTGGATGGAAGGTAGCTCATTTTGATGTGAAGGATGGTCCAAGCTTTGGATGAATACGGGCATTTTAGTTTTATCCTTTGATTTCTTCGTTAGAAAGACATAAGGGATCTAAGGAAGCCATGGTATCGGTGAATCTATTAGAGGATCGTGGGATGTCTTGAATGCTATAACGATTGAACACACCAAGGAGAAAATCAACAATAGCTTTATATTTTTGAAGTATTTCATTTTACATTGAAATTCCCTTTTGACTTGGGTGATGAAAAGTTAAAAATCTTCATAGAACTCCAAGACTTGGACACCTAAGAGAATAGTAGTTTGCAACCCCATGATTAAAGCTTCGTACGTCGTGCTCGTTCCAGAAAGTCTAATTTTATGAAAATTGGAGCTCGGAGTCAAAAGTTATGGCCGTTTGAAGTTTCACAGGTCAAACATTGACTTTTCTTCTTCTTTCACGGCCGTTTCAGCTTTTCGCATCCCTCGCATCCCGTGCGTACCTTGGGCCCAGATGTCCCAAATGAAAATCTCTTGCTTCGGCCGATTCGGGCTTCCTTGTCCCTCTTTTGCTGCCTTTTCACCTTTTCGGCCGGTTCGCGTCCCGCGCGTACCTTTGTCCCAACTGTCCCGGACTGCCTAGGACAAATATCTTCGAACCACCGAAATGGACTATTTTTCATCTTTTTTCGCCATTCGTGTCCCTCGCGTACTATATAGACAGATGTCCCAAACCGCGCGATAACAAAACTTGGTGATTTTTTCCACTTTCGGCCGGTTCGCGCCTTTCGCGTCCCTCGCGTCCTTTTGTCCCGGCTGCTCCAATGCTGTCTTGGGAGCGGCTGCTGGCGGCACCGGCCGATTCGCACCTCGACGTCCCAATCCAATCCCCAATCGCTGCGCCCGACTAGGACTTTGCCGATTTTCTTCATTTTTTCGGCCCCAAGCTTGTTTTTTTTTTTGCAATTTTTTCACCTTTTCTAACTCATTGGGTTTTCTTCTTGGATAGGAAGGTAGAAGGAAGCCGAGGGGGCCCCAAAAACATGATTTCGGACCTTAAATCAATCTATTTGCTTGGGACTAAAGAATTTGATGCATGTTATCAAAATTACCTTGATGGGTGAATTTTGGATAATAGTACCCACTACATATTTTGAACCAACTTGTCTTGTCATGAGTCTCTCTTTTGTGCACACAAACACAAGCTCCCTAGTCCTTTACATTGTCATGGATTCTTAGTTCATTTATTTGATGTCCTCTACCCACTTTCTCATAGTGGAGCACAATAGTCTACTAGATACCTTATGTTTGGAGTTTTGTTAGCCTTCTCTTTTATAACTCCCTAATTTATCTCTCCTAGAGTCATTCCCTATATATGATACCAATTTGAATACAAGAGGATGTGGTTTTAAGGCATCTTTGTCATTCCTCAGAGTATATAATCGATACCCACACATAAAAATAGAGATTTTTTATTTATCTCAAAGCCATAGGACATATACAATAAAAGCATGGCTTGACTACAAAGCTCACATACTCATACAAAACTATGATGTAATCCTTATGGACCTTTCTCCAACTGGTGTACTCACCTCTTTCTCTTTCTCTCTCTTTTCTTGACTAACTCTTTCAAGTTGGCTAACCTCCCTTCTAGCTCTCTATTTAGCCTATATATTTTTGATCCCGCTTGAACTGTATAGATGAAAAATTTCGCAACTAGTTATGTTCTCACTTATTCCAATATGAAATTAGATCATTTATTCTCCGAGTAATTGTGTCATCCTGGTGTCTCCAAATTTCACCCTGAAATTTGGGAGTACCCATTTGAATTTTTTTTGTTCTTTTTAAAATAACAGGTCTTTTCATGTTTTTATTGCCAGAAGATGTCTGTATTACTTTAAGATATTCCCAATGAATCATATGAGCCAATTTCAACAAATACCCAGATGCTGAAACTCATTTTATCCCTCCGCCAAGTTTTTTCTGTAGGAAATTTTTATTTAATTATTTAATAAATAAAGCCCCATTCAAGTAAATTGTGCTCCGGTCAAACCCTGTTGAAGTTTTGCATGCCAGTATTCACACATCTAGATAGGATTCTCACCAAGAATGAATTCAGATCATTGTTTGCAACTTCTGGCAACGTTTTTCATTTTTATTTATTTCTTTTGCATTTTTCTCCAGTTTTCTCTGCAGGTTTTGCGTGAAATTCCCCTCGATCATTATTTGTTCTGTATAGTCTATTAAATTTCTTGATGCATCGTAGATCATTTACGACCTCAAAACCAAAAGAAATCAGCCTCGTAAAGAAAACTTCGACCAAAAAGATGAAGTCATGCACAAAATTCCTCTCCTAGGCAAGTCGCACTTTGTGGAATGAATGGGTTTAAGCTGCAATGGGATTTTTGGTAGTGGCAAAGGCAGGCGGAAAATTTCTTGCCTACCTTATAGGGTACTTTTTTCCATGAATTCAAAGTCACTTAAGCTACGATGGGAATATTAGAGGTGACAGGTAGAGAGGAATTTCTTAGCTACCTTATAGGGTAAAAATTCCCATTGTAAAATAAAGAAAAATCACGTAATGCACCGATGGGAATTTTATCCGTCCCACTGGCAAAGAGCTAATTTTTCTCACCGAAGAGATTTATTCACCCATGCAAGTCACACTTTATCAAAGGAAGCTATTTTTAATGCAAGTCACACTTTTTGGGAGAGGTTTTAATTTGCTAGTGGGAATTTTGGCAGTGGTAGGCAGGAGGGAATTTCTTACCTGCCTTGCAAGGTAAAAATTCCCATTATGGAAGTCAAATAACTTAAGTTGAAGAAGGGATTTTTGGAGCTGCCGTGTAGGGTGGAAATTCCCATCAAAGTTGACTTCTTATTTTTAGAAATCACCCTTGCCAAAAAGTGCAACCCACCTTGGCATTAAACAATGAATTTAATGATATTTATTTATGGTTTTTTCACCTAATTTTGGCACCATGAATGGATGAAAAGTCAAAGCAAGAAGTCAAGCCAAAGATAACTGAAGGATGCATGCTAAAAATAAATAAAATAGATTTATTTAAAAGCAACCAGCAACATGTATAATTGGGTGCCAAATTTGGGTGAATAAACATGTTTGTTTATTAATTAAATTGCCAGGAATAGGAAGAGCCATTATTAAAAATAGTATGTTGAGGGTTATATAAGCATGGGCTTCCATAATAAAGAAGAAATTATTTTTTTTTGCTAAGGATTGCAGCCCAAACAATTTTGGTGCCAAGGAAAGGAGGTTTTGTGCATCATAAGGTATTTTTCATTGTCAGGAAGCTTCAAGGTTTGGCGCCTCAGGTTGAAATAGCTTGATTTGTGCCATGATAATTATCTGCATGTTGGTATAAGTGCCCAAGTGAATTTAAAAATATTTATGCTTACTTTGGATGCAAGAAAAGCCTCAAATTTATGGGCAGTAGGCTTTATATGCAGATTTTTGGTGACATAAATCAAATATTCATGCTCTTGACTCCATCTTTATCTGAAATAATTGTAGGTATTTATTACCGGTGCTCATACAGGTGAAAGGGAGTTCAAATCAATGTCAGGTACATTAAATATATCTTTTGAATCTGAAGAAATCGCTAGATATGGACAGATTGATCCAGTTGTAAAGAATTCGGCAGGATTAAAAGAAAAAGAACACAGACAAAGATTGCTCAGACAAAGATTGCTCCAGCCATGATGAAGCGTGATGAAAGAGAAGGATCAGCTAGAATCATGCATAGCTTCCAGATTTTTTGATATCAATGACATGGACATAGGCCCTAAACCCATCTTGAAATAATTGATAAATCCAAGTCCGGAAAGACATATCTCATGTGGGCAATAAAAAGCAGTGGAATTATTCAAGCATCAGTGTTTCCAGTCACAGCTTAGTTTCTGAATTTGTTATGGAGTGTGCAAGGTCATAACATCCTCTTTCTAGAATAATTCGGGATGTTGTGGGAAAGACAATAATCAAGCTGGATGCACAATTTATTAATTATGGTCTGAAGATTCTGACACGACAAGTGGTGATTGCAATTAGCATGCTAGATGCTGGTAACAGATGGGAGAAACACAAAGTAGATTGTGTGGGCATAATGAATAACAGATATATGAAGAAGCCCAAGTCTCCATCAAAGTTCCCAAGGACTCTTCCACGATCCAATTTGGTGCAGGAAGTGGATGATATTACTAAATTGCTTTGTAGGTTAAGTGGAGAAGCCAATACTCACAACTTCGCTCATGGATGTATGCTTTCGTAAGGACCATTGAGATCAACATAGTTGATTCAATAATCAATTGGGTGGAGATCATTAGTGAGCAACTCCAGTGTGAGGCGTACGTACAACTTCAAAATGACTTCATACCTAGTATATGCAGCAACCTCATAGGGTATATTTTCCAAGCAGGATAGACGGGGCGTACTGGCGAAAGATCCTATTTTTGAGTGCTTCCCACAGTTGAAAATTCTTGAATGCCACAGAGATTACAAGGTGGTCAACAATGGGTTCTTCTATGAATTCATCTGCAAATTAAATAGTGATCTAAAGACCAGCAAGGTAAGAAAAGAAGCTTGGGAAGTTGTATCTCAAGCATGGCTATATTTTCATCTAGTTTGCAGACTTCACCTATCTCAGAGTAACTAGATTTTCGGGAGAACCAGTGAATTTGCCGAGGTATCCAAGTGACAAGTGGGTCATCATGGAGTTGTGCAGACAACTCATGGAGATGTATGACTTATAATTAAAGTGGCACAAGTATACGGGTTTCTTTCCAGTCACAGTGGGTTATTACAACTACAAGAGCATCCAAAAAGCTAGAGGAGTTGAAGCTGAAATGTTTTCTGAGTATGAGCATGAGTTCTTCTTAGCACAACTAAACTTTGACCCATATGGGGTAGCGAAGAAGACAATCTCCTAGGAATACTCACATGTACCTTCATTGGAAGACTTTTGGATGAAATGTAGAAATGAGTATGAATTGAGAAAGATATCTACAGATCTCGTAGATGATGGGCATGTGATACTTGAATCATACCATTAGATGGGAGGGGATAGAGCTGATCTTCAGGAAAACATTGGTGGCTATCAGATGATTGAAGAAACATCTTTCACAATTCTAGTTAACACTTCAAACTGGTTGTTGACAAAGGGGTATTTCTTGGATGAAGCTTTGATGAATCAGTTCACAAGAAGTCTCACGCATAGGAGAAAGCCAAATGTATAGCTATCGTGCTAGTTCCAACTTCTCCAGCATCAACTCATAGCACTTCAGCACCGACGGAACCCCAAAGAGATCTTGTTATTCCTCCTATGAATCCATCGTCATTTGTATTTTCTCCTCAACCACTCATATCCTCACCTCTCCATGCGGAGTAGTTGAAACCACAGATGGTAGAGTTTGAAAAAGCATTGTCTTTAAACAATTTAGAGGGGGTAGTCACAACACGGTGGTAAATTTAGATAGATTAGAATAAGAGAATGAGATGGTGGTGTACTCAGTGACTTCTCATTCCTCGAGAAGTAAATTTTCGTCATGGTTGGCTTTGTAGACAATCCCAGAAGCCAAAGAGGAGATCAACATGGAGGAACATGAATTTCAGTTGCTCCTGAGTTTGGGTGAAAGAGATAAAAGACCTAAAGTTTCCAAAATAACTTCTAGGTTGATTATTGAAGACTCGGGACAGAAGTTCACCGAGGTATCAATTCTAGAAGAAGGAAAGCACAAGGGAGATCTCACATCTGCTGATATAGCAATGACCAAAGTGCCAATAGGTCAAACTACCATAGAAGGATTAAAGCAAGATACACAGACACTAATGAATGCTTTATTCCTTAAGCTTGAAAAAGAGAAGGATGAGAGAGCCAAACTTCAAAATCATGTGTCCCAGCTATGTGAGATCATTGCTAAGGCTTCCAAACTTTCCTCTCAACCCATTCTAGCACGTGAGCACGTGAGTAATCATCTGATGCATGAGGTGGAAGATGCAGGGGACCAGGTCAAATCTATTGCTCACTGGAAAGAGAAAATCATTCGCTAAGCTTCAGAGTAGTTCAAAAGAATAACAGTTGAATTGGAGAATATACATAGGATAGTATCTCAGTTAAAGGAATTGATGACACAAATAGAAGATGAGAACATAGTTGTTGAAATTCATCTGGATAATTTAGCTAAGATACACTCATTTCCAGAGGATGTGCTAATTACAAAAAAATTGTACCTAGTGGATTGATGGAAAAGTGGAAGCAGTTATAAATTTCAGTTTCCTTGCGTGTAGAGATTCTTAAGCTCATGTTGAAAAGGTTGCAGTTGCTAGAAAGTAAGATGGGAGAAGTTTCGGAGAGCATCCCAGATGAATTACCGGCTTCCCATGAGGATTTTAGTTGTGTGGAAAGAAATTGATGAAGCCACCATATCTTTCACGATGTATTCAATTGGCAGGCTCATAAAGCTTTAAGCAAATGTTGAGGGATATAGGTTTAGTTTAGAGAAGGTAAAGACTAATATTGTTGTTTTGTCTACAGGGTTGCTGCAGTTGAGAACCAAGAGAGAGATGCTATTGTTAAAACAGATGGGACAATATTGAATTACATGTTTGACAAGTATATTCAATATCATAACAAAAAGAAAGTATAGTGTTATAGCTAGCAGATCTTCATTCTTCTCTTCTTTCTTATCTTATTTTCTATGTTCTCGAGATGAAAATGTAAGATTAAAGTTATTGGTTTAAAAACCATTACTTTAAGTTATTTGGAAAGATTCTTTAAGATAGGTGACAGATGTGCACAATTTTGGCTTAAACTCCTTATGCATGTCACTAAGAGAGGAATTCTAGGAAGATGATTTCCAAATGTTCCCTTTACTACTTCTTCATGTTCTAGTTCAGTTGCAGTTTCCCATTTGTAATTTCCCCTCTACACACTATAAGTAGAGGAAGAACCTATGGGTTAAAGGATCATAATTTGTAATCAACATTCTTGTGTTCCAAAATTTGAGCTGAAACCCTTGATAGCTTTCTGCAGGAAGTGGAATAGAGAAGAGGAAGATTTTCGGAGAACTTTGTGTCAACGGTGCATTCGTCTCTTATTTCTTTTTAGATCTCTGCATAAACTTTGTGTTGTCTTAGATCTAGATCTGAAACTTTCCTTGCTTCAAATTCTGCATTTTAAGATCTATTTGTTTCGTCTATGTGCATGTGATCAACTCTGTCAACTATTGGTTAGGTTGCACATTTCCTTTCCTTTCTTCTCACATTTAATTATTTCCCTTTCCTGCACATATTGCTTACAATTGCTTACTTGCTGCAAAATTGCCTAGTTATGGTCCATGAGCTACGCAATTAAAGTAAAACCAACAAATAGATACTAGGAAATATAATTGACAAAATCTTACATGGGAGCCTCACTGGTAAATGAGGGAGATTTATCTCATGACTGCCTAGGTTTTTAGTTGTGCAGAAAATCTAGCTAACACATCCACAAGCTATTCACATGACCATTTTTTTAATGTTCCAACTTATTGTTGTTGAAGAAATCTAACATGGACCACAATCTTTCAACTGTTCCCCATTTCCATTAGGTGGTTGTACATGGGCTAAGCTCTTAATTATCAGAGCTCCAATTTCCATTAAACCACAACAATTGAACCATCTAGCCCACATACTTTAACAGTTTCTAAAGTATCAGGTGTTTGAATTTAAGGTATTTTATAGAAGCCGATAAAAAAATATTTCATATAACATGGAATTCAATAAAAGAATCGAGAAAGATAGTTCTTTGGTTGGCAGTAGAACAAGCAAAGTATTTTCAACTTTAAACTCTTTCTCCATAATTTCTACCACCTATGGAACTGGAATTATTCCAGAAATTTAAGTAAGTTTAATTTATTGTATGTCTTTTTAATTGATTAACTTCAAATTCCGCACATCTTGTCATATTGTCAAATGTAACTTCAAACTTCAAGTCCGGAAAACCAATTTCAAATTGCACTCTCTTTCTTCCCACAACCAATGTAGAGCTTTATCAAAAACATTAAAATCGACCGATGTCATTCTTGTGATTGGAAACTAGCCCACTCAAAGGTATTAAGCCATTTATCAATGTTAATGGAATGAAACCACGGAAGAGTGCATCCAATGGTTCAACTTGAACATAGTTATCCAAACTTAATATTATTTGAATGATATTGTGCAAAACACTTAGTAATGGTCCATTAATGTGAAAACACCATTATGACTCAATATTATATGATGAATAAGGGTATCGGAAAAGTCTCGTTAGCTAGATCTTAAACTCAAGTTCTCCCTAAGTTTGATATGGCATTGCTTGATGCATATAGATCCTAATTTTTTGACTGGTTGGTTGAAGTAATATTTGTCCTAGGTAGTGTTTGTCCTCAACCTTTTTGACAAAGATGACCAAATGAGTATATTGTGGCTCCACTCGAGCATTGAAGTTGTCTTTAAATCTTTAGCAGAATGTGTACAATTCCATGGAGGGGCTTGACATGAAGAGTTGCACAAATGTCCAAAGCACCTTAAGTAAGAGTTTGCACCGGTGGTTGTGCATGTGCTTGTGCCTGGATTAATGTGGCACTGAAATTGGGTAGTTGCTACAAATATTGTTTTCCTTCACATACATATGAATCTATGATACTTTCATTTCATCATAGTTCATTGAGTTATAAGTTTGCAAGTGACACTATGTTGCAATTGTTGCTTTCCCTCTTAAGGGAATGTTGCAAAGAAATTAATGTGTGATATAATATGGTGAATTATGAAAAACTTGAGATTTTTAAAGTATTATTTTTATTATGTTATTATGAGTATCTTGGTGATAAAATCTTTAATGGTGGCCCACCTTGTGAAGAGGGTAATGCTTGCAAGAACATAATACAAGATCGAGTCAGTCCACTTGTTTCTAGCCTTACTATAAATAACCATGCTTTCAAGTGTATCGGGAAGATTTGTTTTATATGTTGTGTAATCTACATAACCCATAAGAATTTCATTGAAGAAATGCCATACTATTGAAATGTTATAGTGACTTCAATAATATTAGAAGAAATTACGATAATGTCGTCCATTTAGAATCTATCAAATTGAACACATTAAGAGATAAATGCATATTACACAGCAACAAATCTTTTAATGGATCTTGCACAAAAATTATTTTTCTCACAATTACCTCCAATATAGTTAATGACATCTTATGAATCTTCAAATGCCCTTAAAGTGTAAGCATATTTGTTTAGGAATTGGGACAGAATACTTGGGTGCAATTTGTTCTCTCAATGTCTCAGATACTACATTGTAATGACGCCTGCAACATTGATATTGTGATTGTTTAAGCTTGAAACTTATAGGTAACATTGGCATTGTTTGTTGTAGGTGCCTATTTTAACAATAGCTTTATTAATCGTCTTATACAGCTAGAAATTCTCAATCAGGCTGTCACAATACCCATTTAAATTATAATACCCTGAATTATGATTCAAGAGCCTACACATTATAGTAGGTTGTCACAATTCCCAAAGAAAATTGTTTCACATTGTTTCTACTTCCTAATTTTGTTGCACCCTTCATCTTCACTTGTTTTCCTCCGCCAATCTTTCTCTCCTTCCAATATAAATCCTTCAAAAGAACCCCTTCAACATTCCTATTGTACATTTCACATACTATTGCTAGTTTATATAATTCCAAAATAAAATTGTAGTATTAACCACACTAAAACTATGACAAGAAAATTTAAAAAATAATATATTCACATTGCTTAAATGAGACAAACGTATTAAACAAACTTAAAAGCTTGTCCGATAACTTGAACTAATTTGAATACACAAAAATTAAGTCAACCTTCTTAACTATGACCTGACCTGTGGATGACTTTGCCCGTGCTTTTAGTGAGCAAAATGAAGAACTCGAAAAAAAGACCAGCGGTGTAATGAGTGAGCAAAATGGTGGTGCACACCTATACATAGTGAATCAGGTACAATAATCTTAGCAAGCCAATGAGGATGTGAAGATGACTGAAGATTGGCAGGTATATGCACGTGATAGTGCATATACCAGATTCAAGACTCGCTCGGAACTACAGGATAATGGATAATGAATATTTTTTTTAAAAGATATTACAGGAGTTAATGATCCAGTAACTTGGCACACTAATGTAACTTGGCCGATTGTGTAAATGCAAGGGTAACCGGTCCCTTGGGACCTGGGGATTAGAACCTGAATAAGTGGCTGGCAAGCAACGAATAATGAACATAACACAAGCTTAGAATGAACTGGTTCTGAATTTCTGTACATACAAGTATTCGAAGGCAGCTGTAAATGATTTTTAAGTACGGTGAGTCAATTCTTTATCAGAGCTATTTATGTCACCACTACGGCACCCATATACTGGCTTTGACAAGATTTCTATAAGGTAATAGAAGCTTTTGTCGCTGAAACATTGATATGCAAATCTTAATATGAACACTAGCTGCGCACTGAGCAAACAACTTTATTTTCTCCTCCACAATATCTTGCATGATTCTTTGAGATTTATGGTGGCTGTCCTCCTCATCTATGTAAATACACTCTCAGAACAATACATAAATATATTCTGTTCTACAAAACTAAAGCTTCTAAAATCAAAACTCCACAGTTTATTTTTCTCATGAATGGGCTATTATAAAAGAAATGAAATTGCCCCATCAAAACTTCATCAGCAATCCCTTACATGATCCTCCCACTCTGATATGAAATGATTTGGTAGAGCAATTACATAACAATATAACTCAATAAAATTGAACAATTTCACACAAAACACTATATATTATTCATGTGACACAATACATTTATATAGGAAGACCTCTGATGTTATTCATACTTGTGTGAAAGCTTTATATCAATCCCCAAGTGACATAAGATTTGGAGGTTCTCTAATATTCAGTTTTCCATCATAATTATTTTCCTTTTTAACATGGTACTCATGCTCCATCGATAAGCACCTTCAATAGCATTCATATACAACTTTTTTGAGATATTTGGACGACCTTCCACATAGTTGATCACCGTACCTTGGAAAAACATATTTTCCTTTTGTTGAGAGACATACATATTGATGTGACCAAAAAACTCAAGTGTATAATGCAAAAACACACACACAAATGTAGATATGATAATTTATTTCCGAATATTAACATATGATAAATACCTAAATAAACAACCATCCCAAGAAAATCATGTATAGTCTAGCATAATATACCGTAATAGGTGACCTTCCTTTGACCAATCATGAATCACAATGAACTCTCAAGTGATGCCATCTTCTTTCACCCATTTCTCAACTTTTGAGATTTTCTTCTATGGTCCTCAACACAACATTTTGTTTCTTTGTTGTGTATTATTCCTCTCTACTTTCTTTATGCATTGCCATATGACTCCACTACTCTACACCTTCCTCTTGTAATGGTAAAAGATGGAAAGTCTTAACATTCTTGGGCACCCTCACTATACTTTCTCTCCCATCTTAGAGCATTTCACAGTCATTGTTATGGTCTCCCTAGCAAGACATGACAAGTCTCCATCATCAAGATATAACACCTCATGCAATCCTTGAATCCTTTTATCTTCGTATTCACCTCACATTTCTCCTGTGGAATTCCTTCTTCGCCTTCCACTAAGTAGGTCACTTTGTATGGGTAGAGATTCCTCTTCTGCTATAATCGCAACTTATACACCATCTCTTCCAATACAAAGTGTTTAGTTCTTCCGTTATCCACCACGACCAAGCAACACATTCCGTTGGTCTTGTACCTTGTGCAAAATATCTATCGAATCTCCTCTTGCTACTGTTGTATTGGACTTTCCAATAGAACATATAACCTCTATCTATAGCATTTGTTTCTCCTGAGAGATAGTTTCTCCTTCATCATCACTCTTAGCCCTCAGAACCTCAAGACATCTTTTATGATCTTCCTCAACTTCTACTTTTGTCCTTACACCCTAAAGTTCACTCAATATCCTTTCCAACACACTCGCTACTCTTGTACCCACTACATCTTCTGAACCAACTTGTCTTGGCATGATTCTCTCTTTTTTGCACACTAACACAACTCCCCTAGTCACTATATCCTCAGGGATTCTGAGTTCATTTATTTTATGTCCTCTACCCAATTTCTCATAGTGGAGAACAATAGTGTACTAGATACCTTTTGTTTGGCGCTTCCCTAGCCTTCTCTTTTACAAATCCCTCAATTTATCTCTCCCGGAGTTATTCCCTATCTACGATACCAATTTGACTACAAGAGGATGAGGTTTTAAGGCATTTTTACCATTTCTCGTAGAGTACATAATGGATACCCACACATAAAAATAGATATTTTTTATTTATCTCAAAGTCGTATGACATCTACGATAAAAGTGTGGCTTGACTACAAAGCTCACATACTCATACAAAACTATGGTGTAATCCTTATGGACCTTTCTCCGGCTGGTTTACTCACCTCTTTCTCTCTCTTTTCTTTACCACCTCTTTCAAGTTGGCTAACCTTCCTTCTAGCTCTCTACTTAGCCTATATATTGTCGATCCCACTTGAATTGTATAGATGAAAAATTTCACAATCGTTTATGTTCTCACTTATTCCAATATGAAATTAGATCATTTATTCTCCGAGAAATTGTATCATCCACAAGCTATTCACATGACCATTGTAGTTATGGTCCAACTTATTGTTGTTGAAGAATTTGAACATGGACTACAATATTTCAATTGTTCCCCATTTCCATTAGGTGGTTGTACATGGGCCAATGTCTTAATTTTTAGAGCTCCCATTGTCATTGAACCACAACAATTGAACCATCCAGCCCCTATACTTCAATAGTTTCTAAAGTATCAGGTGTTTGAATTTAAGGTAATTTGTAGAAGTTGATAAAAATTTATTCCATATAGTAGGGAATTCAATAGAAGAATCTTAGAAATATAATTCTTTGGTTGGCAGTAGAATAAGAAAAGTATTTTCAGCTTTAAACTCTTTCTCCATAATTTCTACCACCTATGGAAATGGAATTATTCCATAAATTCAAGTAAGATTAATTGATTAACTTCAAATTTCACACATCCTGTCATATTGTCAAATGTAACTTCAAACTTCAAGTCTGGAAAACCAATTTCAAATTACACTCTCTTTCTTCCCACAACCAATGTAGAGCTCTATCAAAAACATTAAAATCTGACCGATGTCATTCTTATGATTTACAACTAGCCCACTCAAAGGTATTAAGTCATTTATCAATGTTTGTGGAATGAAACCATGGAAGAGTGCATGCAATGGTTCAACTTGAGCATAGTATTCTAAACTCAATATTATCTAATTGATATTGCACAAAACACTTATTAATGGTCCATTAATTTGAAAACACCATTATGACTCAATACTATTTGATGAATAAGGGTATCAGCAAAGTCTCCTTAGCTGGATCTTAAACTCAAGTTCTCCCTAAGTTTGATATGGCATTACAACTCATCTTCCATTGGATAAACATCTTCATCTGAAGTTCTAGGAAAAGGTGTTTGTTTTGCCCAACAGAAAATCATTTTCTTTGAATAAATTCTTTTCAGACGAGCCTTATGATCCCTTGTGATGTTGTTAAGATACATTTCATCATCAGAATGACACAATGGGAAGTTATACTTTGGAATTTTATTTGGTCGAACCCATCCAACATCAGAGCCGCTAATTAAATTTTTAGTCTCATTTTGCTGCATATTAACTTAATATTAGTGTAATATCCATATAGAATGCATCAATGTTATGACGATTTCATTTGAATTCAATGTATCAAAAACTAAATTAACCTCAAAGAAAGAATTGGTTGGCTCTGTAATCACTCGGCCAATATGTCCCCCTTCTCTTCCACTTCTTTTATTTTGATCCCTACCTCAAACATGAGATTGTGATGACTCTCCCTATACATAAATTAAAATAAAATAGCTTATATTAACATAAAATTAAAATAACAAGAAATGAAAATAACTAATATTAACAAAAAATTAAACTTTTCTATGCAAAATTACAATTACTTACCACTTCATATGTAGCATTTATACTTGTTGATGAAGAACTATGTTTTGGGGAAGTAAATCTCAATATAGATGAAGAACATAGATCTACAGAAGTAGAAATTAATATAGGAGATAATTTATACCTATTGGATGATTACATAGTATCTTCAAAATAGTAAACCACTTGTTTAAACAATTATAGGTTTAGGCAAAAATGCAAAGCGTGATAGTAAGAGAAAAATTGATTTTTTTACAAACGCTTATTTCTAATCATGAAGTTAAATATGCTTTAATTTTATATTGTACAATTTTTTGATAACAAAAATGAATGTGCCATAATTTAATCTAAAATACAGATATTAAAATAAGAGAAAATTATAAAAATAGTTGCCAAGGAGAACACCAAACCCTATCTTCATGATTTGCAAGTATTGTTTGGTTACAATGGGATATGCATGCAAGTCTAAGTGTCTAACATTTTCTATTGCCTGCATATTTTTCCAAAAGAGAACCAAACTCATACATCATGAACCTACGAAAGTAATTTTGTATACAAAGAATCTAATAACCTCAAAAATTATGCATAATCTAGAAAAAAACTTGAAAGAACAAATTTGTAATATTTGGAAGAATATTTTATTTAAGAAATCATGCTAAAACAATAACTTCCTCACCTTCTTGTCAAAAAATTAGGCCTCCACTTTGATATTTGAATTTCAATAGTATTTTTTCTCTATAAAAATATAATATGTGAATCAAGAGAAAAATGGATTGCCACAAACCCTAATTTCTTATTATGTGCGTAAAGATGTTTTAATTCCATATAGGAAGAATTTTACAATAAGGGAAAACAAGAGATGTGACATAATGTAGTATTAAATTCAAATAGGAAATGTGAAACAACTTTTTGTTGTGTATGTGGTGCAAACATTGTGTTATATTTATCCCACATATTTTAATCATTTTTGCATCAGAAATCGATTATCAAACACAAAAACAAGACAACACACAATCGATGATGTATGATGTTATTTTTACTATATGTTGTAGTGTGAATCTATGATTCGTATAAAGAGATGCAATATTTGTGTAACAAAATCTTCTATTCTCAATTGATGGTTATGACTAGGATCAACCAACATTTTTCTTCAATTTTTTTTTATAGTTTAGTCAATTTGGTGTTTTTGGCATTAAGTGTGAAGAATAAAGATGGGAACTTAAATTACATGATTGCATCTGATATTTCATTCATATATTTGGTTTAAAATGATCTTGTTCTAAGAATATTTGAACCAAAACATATGACGTGTTATGTTAACCTCTTATTAAAAAGGCCTATAGTTATAAAGCACATGTTCTCAATATTTACTCAAAAGTTGTATAAAATGTTTATCTTCACAAATTGACTAAGTATGATGACACATCATAATATTTAACCAAAAAAATTGAATCTATGATCATTTCCAAATTTATTGTCAACATACTGAACTAAGTGGAAATCATATTCATGCATTTGGACTTCTTTAGTTTGTGTTTGTTTGAACAAGGTATTTCCTGTGTGGAATTAAGAATGGACATAGCAAAATACCCCTTTGTGTTATACTCACTTATCATATACAAATCAATATGTTGCCATTCAATGGCATATATGGATCTATTAGGTCCATATTACATGTAATATTGTATTTCCTATATTTATATCCTTTCATTAGGAAAAGTTACCGCAAATGATGAAGCTTGTTCTTCTTAGTGGATGGTATATTCACCTAAAAATTCATAAAATACATCATAATTATTTTAAATTTTTGGCATATTGTTCATGACATGTTAGAGCATGGAAGATGCATCTATTAGTTACATAGGAAATGTTTAAATTGTAAGTAGATCAAGTTGTGCGTCCTTTTATTATAGATAATTTACTTTATTGTATTCCAAGCCTTGCATGACATGGTTTGATTTTAATCCTTACCTTATAACAATAAATATATTTGATTATTCTATGTGACTGAGGTGACATTTGGTAAGTGTATAATGTCTTACAAGGAGCTAATATTTTGGCCATTATCTTTGTATCAGTCATCATGTGTATGAGATGCTAGTAACATCGGATTTACTCTTACTACTAGCATTTATTAAATTTGAGTAAGCACACTTAAGATATGGGGTTGTTTTCTAGGGTCCGTGTTATTCCATTTAGAGAAGTGGTGATTATTATTCTTTACACTAGATATCTGCAATAGTCATGGTTTTGTTAGAATAGTCTAATCTTTAAAATGCTTAGATACGATTACTTGTGAATGGAACATATGCTCATTGTTGAGAGTTATTCTATCCTCACATAAAAGATATATTGTGGTACGATGATGTTTAATCTATGAACTTCATCTTGCATAATAGGTGCTTGGATACAAATAATATGAGTATTAGAATGGTCAACCATGTGAAATTTTTGTGCTAGAAATAAATTGATTATCAATGTCCTCATTTGTAAAAGAGTGAGTAGAAATAGTTGGTATCCCATAGGGGAATTGTGTAGCAGATCCCATGATATTGTGCTTCTATGCTAAATATATAGTGAATAACAAACTAATGTTTTTACAATGGGTAAGTGCTGCAAGTTGGTGGACAAAAAAGGGGTCATAAGTGGACGTCATATTGCAAAAAACAGTGAAATCTCAACTTGTATGGATTATTAACAATATGTGCACTCAAAATTAGAAAAAATTATATAAATATGAATCATAGCATCTGGAATCTACTTTCTAAAATACTATTTTTTTTTAAATGGAAAAGTTTAGCTATATTAAACACTTAAAATTATATGACTTGGTTTTTAAAAAAAAAAAAAACCTATAAGATTGTAGTCCGTTTGCCTGTGATTTGGATGACCAAATCTTGTTATTTTTTCTTTCATTTTGTGAAAATTTAGATGTATTTGTCTATCTTGGGATGGATTTTATTTTGTATTTTTTCGAGCAATTTTTTTAATGATTTTTTCCGTGAAAGTGGTCTGAAAAGATTTAGAAAATGGAGCGCTTTCCGTTTGCCCACCATAACTATATCAAAAATATTGAAATCAAATATATATATATATATTTTAACATGTATACAATTTCTCCATGCTTGGGATGGTATAAGTTTTACCACATTTTGATAAGTGAAACAAAAGTTGCAGTCTTAAATGTAGACATGAACATTCATGGGAAAAATGTCTTAAAGACCTATTGTTAGTAAAAAATTATAAAATGATATTTATCTTATTCTATTCACTTTAAAATCAATATTTCTACGAAGCTAATAGTCTCCCCTACACGATGGCACCATTTTTGTGAAATTTTTTTAGTTTTTCAACATGGTTCAAGTCTATGGAAGAGAAAATTTGAAGTTTTTTTACCTTTTACACTTCATAATGACCTTCCATAGCTTTGGTTGGGGCAAAACAAATATTTCCCGAGTCTTAGGGTCGATTTGATGATACAGATAGAACTGCAATCACAGGTTTTAAAACAAGAACCATGATCGCACTTTATAAACCACGAGCATGGTTTATAAAGTGTGATCGCGGTTCGTAAATCATATTTACACACATCCCAATGTTCTAATTACCATGTGATTTTTACTGTTTGATTTTATGAATTTTTGTGAAATTGTCATTTTCTACACATTTTTCTTATCACCAGAAACAAAACATCATGGGAGACAAGAAACGAAGTCAAAAAAGGAAGTCATTAAGTAAAAAACACCAAATGAATTAGAAGAAAATAGATTTCAAAATGCTGAGTGAATGTAGAATCTTCGTGAATCAAGAAGAGGTTCATCTTCAACCCCTACTATTGTAAGCAATGAGGAACTAGGTAATGTTTCTACTATCAATGTTGAAGTTGAATTAAATACTCGTGATGAATATGTTTTAACTATCAATGTTGAAGAAGAATTAAATACTCGTGATGTAGCAAATGTTGAAATTGAAGGAGACAATGAAAATGTGAATAAGGAAATTCAGGTTGAAACTGTAGATGAGAAAAATTTGACAAAAACACATCCTATGATTTTCCATAAGAAACCTAATTATTTTATTGAAATTGGTGAAAACATTTTGAATCCAATGTCTGAAAAACTTTCAGAACGGAAAATCAGAAGAAAAGCCATTGAAATTTGGGATAATCATTTTGAAATTTTAAATGATTCACAAAATGTCAGTTGTTGGTTAGTTTGATAAAATTGATTAAAATGATACCTACATTAAACACCTTAGGATTGACAACATCTAATATACATGGTCAAACCTCTACAATTGTTGAAAAATTTCATGATGCATATCACACTATTGGTGTCAAGAGATGCACTAGGGATAGTAATATTGTGCATCGTGTACTTGCTACTAGTGTTGTAAGTGAATCAATAAAAAAATAATGTTTGATTACGCAAACAAGTCGAATGTTGCAAGTTAATCGAAAAACTCTAATGAAAGCAATTGAAAGACGTAATATCCTTCAATCACTCAATAACACCAATTTTTGGGCATTTTTGCTAGAGCACCGCGTAAGGAAAAATATAATTTTGATGCTATAAGAGAAGTTGTTATTCAATTTTGGCATGATAACACTAGAATTTCACCTAATACAAAAGATGTTGTAAAACGGAGAGTTGATTCTACTAATCGTGAACCACATCCAAAGCATTTCTTAGATATGAATCAAACTCAAATTTTTCATAAATTTGAACAAGAGCATCTAGAAATTAAAATTAGTCAACGCTTTTTTGAAATGTTGAAACCATTCTATGTGAAAATCAACCACGCTCGCACCACTTGTTGTTGTAGGCAACATGTTGAATTTGCGATGCATTATGCTAAATTTTTGCGTATTCATTCTATTTTTCATTCGAAACTATGTTATCGAATGTGGTGTTCAAGTTCCACCAATATCTTCCAGGGATTTCATTCATACGATATTTTGTGAAAAACAAGTTGGACAATTTTTTTATAGTCAAGATTGTTTAGATGGAAGTTTTCGTACATGTGGCGGATTACTTAAATTGGAAAGTTACATCCGTGAGTAAATTTAAGGTGCAATAGGACATAATTTAGTTGAGTTTGATAAATATAAATTAGTTGCATACCAGTTGAAAGATGGAAAAGAGTTTAAATGGTGTGATCTAGTTACATAACATATGCCTATTTTTCAATTCATGAGAAAATTTATGGATGAAATTGTTTATGAGTATGCTAGGCATACACATAGAGCTCGATGGTTGGATGAATAGTTCAAGATATGTAAAGACACATTTCCTATTGGTACTATTGTTTCAGTGGTCTATTTTGTAGAGAATTACACATTACAACCACAAATGGAGGTTCAATCACAATATTCCAACTCAGTACAAGTTGCCATTTTTGTGCATATAGCATTTATACATTCTCCTGACAGTACAGAGAATGATCAAAAAAATTTAAGAGAGTCACTTTTATATCAGTGATGATCTTACTCATTCTACTGAATTTGTGCAAGGGTGTTTCCAGTTATTTTATAGAAAATTGTTGGATAGGGACATCCACTTCTAACAACATTATATATGGTTAGATAATTACACATCTCAGTTTAAGAATGCACAAATATTTTATTGGATGAGTTGGATGCACGTTAAGATGGGTGTGTAACATATTTGGAGTTTCACTGAGGCTGGACATGGAAAATGAGAGCATGATGGTACAGGCACATGTGTGAAAAGAGATCTTGTAAGAGAAGAGTTGAAGTACAAAGATGGTGTTAAATTGAAAGATGTAAAGAGCATAGTGGAATGGTGTATTGACAACATGGCTCGAGGTTCTCAAGAAAATTCCACAGTTCGTAGATATTTTTGGTTGATAAAGGAACAACAAATTGCTAACTGTGAGGATTGTATGACACTCACTGGGTCCAATGATATGCACTCATTTTGTAGCTCAGACGCTACTTCGTGGGCCACATGGACAAGAAAGTTGACATGTTTTTGTGCATCTTGTATTGAATTTGTCATTGCTGAGTGTGATTCACAAGAATGGGTGGATGGATGGATTTGTAGGCCTCTAACTCCACTTCTTGGTTATCAATCTCAACAAGCATTACGACTTGTTTCTATAGATGAAGTTGCAACATCCAAGGACTTTGATGAAATTTCAATTTTGGTGCGACAAGGTATTTATGGTTATTTACAATTTTTGTATTGAGTTATGTCCATTGAAATTTTAATATGTACAATTTAAATTTGAGTTGAAACCTTTGTTTTTGTAGGACATGTGTTTACAGTTATTGCAACAGAATACAATGAAGAAGGAACAAACTATTTCTTATGTCATTGCATCGAGCTAAGAAAGAAGTTGACTTCTCCTGTTATAGATGGCGAAGATATTGAGTACCCTACATGGTCAGTGGTAGTTACTGGAACTTGGATTTGATAGTATCCATTAAAAAAATCCTCTATTTGGGTGTTTTAAGACTTTGAGACACACAGGAAAATACTCTTATATTCGCATCTAGCTCTAGCAATAAATATTCAGCTGTATAGATATCGAGGAATGCCTAATAACAAGATTCTTTAGAAGGTTCGAGAGTCAGATCATGAAGCAATCATGTCCGCTATTCAGAGTAGATTTGATCCTGATGGTTCATTGGAATGAATTTACAATGCTCATGTTTGGTATATATAATTTCTTTGGTATATATAAATTTGTTAGTTAGATAAATTTAAGTTCATATATTTTATTAAATTTGTGTATTTTGTATATATGTAGTATGGTTTTGATTTGAAACTTAAATTTCTTTGACTAACAATTTTATGTGTAGGTTAGTGGTGCCAGAAAAGCTTCCACCTTCACATGGTTAGCACTGTTAGTAGATAATTATAAATTTTCAAAGCTAAGAGAAGTTTTCATTGTTTTACAAGAAAAGAGAAGCAATTAACAATGATTTATGTACTTGTTGAGGGGGTTCTTGGCTCAAGGAGGTAGCCCAGAAGGACCTGGAGCTTAGAGAACCAAAATGATGCCTCCCCAAGTGTTTACAAGACCATACCTACGCATGTGCACAGTTGGTTTGGTGCCACGACCCACCGTTTGTAAAATATATTGTTTGTGACCTTACACTCGGCTCAAACGCACTATTCCGCAAGTTTGCAAACAATAGGGCAGCGAGAGCACCGATTGGAGGAGGAAAAAACTAATACGGACTATTGTAGAGGGTCCCTACACCCAGGTGTAGGATCTAAGGATACGTCTCTAGGTGCCATGAAGTGCACGTAATCACCCATCCAAGTTGAACGATTTTTTGGTCTCAGGGCTCTTAAGGGACTACGCCCGAACGAGGTAGCCTAGAAGCAACGACGTTATCACACACCAAAATGGCACATCCTCTAGCATTCACCTAGCCACTCAGACGTGTCGATCGGTTGGCTTTGTGCCACGACCCACCATTTGTAAAATATATTATTAGACAACCTTACACTGTCTCAAACTTCACTATTTTACGCGTTTGCAAATAATAGGGCAGCGAGAACACCGATTAGAGAAGGAAAAAACTGATACAAGCTATTATAGAGGGTCCCCACGCCAAGGTGTAGGATCAAACAAGATATTTTTTAGGTGCCACGGAGTCCACGTAGTCACCCGTCGAAGTTAAAAAAAAATTAGTCTCGGGGCTCTTCGGGGACTACGCCCAAACGAGGTAGCCCGGAAGCAATGACGTTGTCGCACACCAAAACGATCCATCCTATAGTGTTCACCTAGCCACCCGGACTTTTCGTTATAGTCGGTTCAATGCCACAACCCACCGTTTGCAAAATATACCATTAGACAACCTTACACTATCTCAAACTACACTATTTGGCGCATTTGCAAACAATATGGCAACAAGAGTACTGATTGGAGAAGGAAAAAATTGAGATAGACTATTGTATAGGGTCCCTACACCGAGGTGTAGGATTTGATGAGACATCTCTAGGTGCCATGGAGTGCGCGTAGTCACCCGTCAAAGTTGAACAATTTTTTGGTCTTAGGGATCTTAAGGGACTACGCCTAAACGAGGTATCCCAAAAGCAACGAAGTTGTCAGACACCAAAATGACACCTCCTCTAGCATTCACCTAGCCACTGGATGTGTCGACATATTCATTTTGGTGCCATGACCTACCGTTTGCAAAATATACCATTAGACAGCCTTACACTGTCTCAAACTGCACTATTTGGCACGTTTGCAAACAATAGAGCATCGAGAGCACCGATTGGAGAAGGAAAAAACCAAGACATACTATTGTATAGGGTCCCTATGCCAAGGTTTATGATCAAATGAGATGTCCTTAGGTGCCACGGAGTGTGCATAGTCACCTGTCAAAGTTGAATGATTTTTTTGGGTCTCAGGGCACCCGAATGACGTAGCCCGGAAGCAATGACGTTGTCGTGCACCAAAACGACACCTCCTCTAGCATTCACCTAGCCACTCAAACATGTCGACGTATTTTTTTGGTGCCACAACCAATCATTTGCAAAATATACCGATAGACAGCCTTACATTGTCTTAAACTGCACTATTTGGCATGTTTGTAAACAATAGGGAAGCGAGAGCACCGATTGGATAAGGAAAAAACTGAGATAGGCTATTGAATAGGGTCCCTACACCAAGGTGTAGGATCAAACAAGACATCCTTAGGTGCCACGGAGTCTACGTAGTCACCCTTCGAAGTTGAACGATTTTTTGGTCTCAGGGCTCTTAAGGGACTACGCACAAACGAAGAATCCCGAAAGCAACGACATTATCACGCACCAAAATGACACCTCCTCTAGCATTCACGTGGACACTTGGACGTGTCAGCATATTCAGTTCAGTGCAACGACCCACCATTTGTAAAATTTTTATCTTGTTTTAGTGATTCAGACTAAAAATGAGATAACGATAGGAAAATTTTAGACAAATCTCTTCAAAATTCCCCTTTTAAGGAGATTTTGGGTTTTTAGGTTTCCATTGCATGAAATCATGCTTCTTTCATGTTTCATGTCTAATTTTACCTAAAACACCGAAACCTGATTGTCTTAGCAATGCGTCAGTTTTCGGAACTCCCATGCATTGGAACATGCTTTTCCCAAAACATGTTCTTTGCCTCGTGTTCCCCGAAACCTGAAACTTGATCATAGCCTTTATGTTGAGATTTTGGGACTTAGAAGCATCTCAACATCTCATACATCATGCTTCATGTTTTCCAAAACCTGAAACCCGAACTAAACCAAATCGTTTGTATCAGGTTTTCGGGAGCTCCAAGCATGATGACATGTCATTAATGCCCAGTTGTCTGGTAGTTGGCACACGTGTCAAGAGAGGTGTAATTAATGTTAGGGTATTATAAATACTTATTTTTCCACGTCATTTGTTACCTAGTGCATTTTTTCTGTGTTGGATTTCTTTATTTGCTTCTTCCACCTCCAGACCCGATTGAGCTTCCCGGTCGATTGTGCCATCCATATTTGATCATTTATCGAACTTGTTGAAGGTATTCTTCACCTCTTTCCATTTTTAAATCTTTTTGGGGTTATTTTTGAGGTGTTTTGTTTTGGTTTTCATTTCATTTCCTCTTCCATTTCTGGTTTAGGGTTTTGGGTCTTTTCCTTAGTTCTTGTCTTTCCCAGTAGGGTTTTAGTTTGAAATTCACTCCCGGTTATTTGCTTATTTTTACATAAGTTGTTCATTTCAAAAGAATCTAAAAATCAATGAGTGAACAAGGCAGGAAATTCTCATATTCTAGCATGTTAGAAACCGATATATTGATTTTGGGTTTTGTAGGGTGTTGTACATCTTGTGTCGGGTTTACAGGGTGCTCGACCCCTATCAAGTTCTGCCACGTGTCGGGATCTTCCACCGGCTCAGCATCCTCTGATTTCCACAGTGTGTCAGGTTTTCATCGATGCGTGACATGCCCTAACTTCCGACATACACCCCGTCATCGTTTTGGGTTTCTCAAGGTGATCGACATCCTCCAAACTCCGCCAATGTTTTGGGTTTCCATTGGTGTTTGACATGACTTAATTTCTGACATACAATCTAGTCTATCGAGTTTCCCAAGGTGGTTTGCAAGTTTCAAAACCTGAATAGTGTGTCAGGTCTGTGCACATGTCCAATAGGATTTCACACCCGATTGCCCTTCTAGAGTTCATCAAGGAATTTTCAAGACTCCTCATGTCGGACCCTGGCCCATCTAAGGATAAGTCAGATAAGTCAGGAAAGATGAAGTATAAGTATCAGAAGATGGAATCTTCTTCTTATATAAGCTATAATTATGACATCCGGGACATAGAGCTCGGCAATATAGATATGGAAGATTTCTAGAAAATAATTGAGGATTCTTCTTAGAATTCATGGATGAAGTCAATAGCCGGTAGTGGTCTCCTCTTACAGGAAGATTTCCAGTATTAACTCAATTCCCTGAATTCATCCTAGCTTGCGCTTCCCACTATGACTCAGCCTCCCGTTCAGTAAGAAATCAAGCAGGAGAGTCTATAGTGAAACTAGACGGAGATTACTTCGATCAACTCCTAAATTTTCCCAACTTTACGGAGTTTGTTGATTTAAATCTTAAATCAGCACAAAAGGCCTGGGACAAAGATCAGGAAGACTACATCAGGCAAGTAAACAAGAAGTTCTTGATCAAGGCTAAGCTAGTTGTTTCTAGGTTTCCTAAGTCGATCCCTAGAAGCGATTTTATTCTTGAAGTCAGCGATATCATCACCCTGTTGAGCCGGTTATTTAGACTCCTAGAATCAAAAGAATTCCAAGGGTGGATGTATCAGTTCATGGTCGTCATAAAGAAGAATGACCAAGGGATTGATTGGGGTAGCCTAATAAGTGATGAGATTGAATCTCAGATGAAAACGGTCTTATCTAACTGCAATTTCTATATGATGTCATACGTCACCTATGCAACGGCAGGCATGAGAAACTACCCAGGGTTAGATGCAAAGGGAAACCGAGCAACGAAACATGTATATCGGTACTTCCGTCAGCTGACAATAAAAGGTCTCAAGACCAATTTAGAAGAGTGACCAATGCCTTCTTCTATGAAAATATTTGTAGGTTGGATCCTGATCTAAGAAAAAGAAGAGTTTCTGATGAGGCCTGGGCAGATGTGTCAAAATGGGGTTGCATATTTTTGTAATTCAATAACTTCACCTATCTTCGGGTGGTAAAGTTCCAAGGTAATCCTTTCTATTTGCCCAGGTTCCCAAGTGACAAACTCATCATTATGGAGTTAGTCAGATAATTGTTGGATTTCCACAAGTTCCAACAAAGTAGGCACAAGGCCACTGTCTCCATCCCTATTTCCATTGGAAGGTACACATTTTCTACACTGGTTAAGGCCAAGAATGTGGTGCATGAACTTCAGGACAAATTGAAGAAACATATGAAGTTCAGGGAAGGATTTGACATCCGAGGAGTCCTTAAGTCATATAGAACCTTGTATTTGCATGAGCCCCATGCAAAAGATATTTGGGTTGATCTTTGGGATGAAGTTTCCATCCGAAGAAAAGACAATAGTAGACTAACACTCAAAGAAATTCAAGCATTAGATCTGGATGATATCTCTGAAAGAACCACGGATAATGAAATTGTCATGGAAATTATGTATGAACAATCGGGTGGAGACCAACATGGATTCCCAACCATTGATTGGTCCATTTCCGAAAAAGCTTCTATAGCCAAAAGAGTCGCTCGTATTCTCATTCATACCAAGGCATGGCTCATTTCTTGGGGAATGATTTATAATGAAAAGAAAATTTCAAAGATAGCCACTTTAGAGGTGGGACCCTCCAAGGGAGAAAAGGAAAATGATAAAAGCTCTACCAAGAGGTAGATAAAATTTAAGTTTGTCTGAAAAGGAGAAAAGCAAGGATCCGAATCATCTACCACTCCTTCACAAACAGTCGAGATATTGGATTCACCTCCTCCACCAAAGCAAGGAAAACTTCCTTCAAAAGATGAGGTTGGTCAGCCTCTTGATCTTCCTCTTGTTGAATGCTCATTATAGGTAGATCTATCTTTTGCTTCTCAAGCTTTGACTTCAGAGTCCTTACCTCCTCTCCTTCAATCTTCCGCACCACTTTCATCAGCCATGGCCATCATCTTCTCGACCTCTGACCTCTCTCTGCTGGACCTAAGATGACCATAGATATGCCTCCTCCTTCTCGCACCTTCATTCCTTGAATCCATTCCCACAGTCACCACACTTGCAGTCATCACCACTCCACAAGTTAATCTTCCTCCACCCGTAGATACAACCATAACACCTCCAATAGGAGCAAATTCTTCCATTGTACCTCAATGGTTATTTGATCGACCCAAGAAGGAAGAAGGTGGTAATTCCACTACCAGCCTTCAACTTCAGTTCATTCAAGGCATCTCTGCTAAATCTGCCAAGAAACCCAAAACAGTTTCAAGGATTTCAGTGGATGCCTCAGGGCATAATTTTGTAGATGTTTCCACTCCCGCGGCCGAAAAAACCAAGGAGGATATAATGGTTACTAATTATTAGATTACAAGGGTTGATCTCGGGAAAGGTAATAATAGAAGGAGCACAACAAGATGTGCGGGATGCCATGAATGTGCTATGTCAGAAGCTGAGGGAAACAAATGTGAGCAGAGATGAGCTTAAGGAGAAAGTTGAACATTTGATAGAAGTATTTCTCAAGCTCTCAAATCCTTCTCAGTCGATACCATCATCTTCTACCCCTACCCCTATCAGGTTTGATTTCTCATCAAGAACTACCATTGAAAATATCAATGAGAAGGAGAAAAGTTGATGAATGGATTCAAAGGCTACTCCTACAAGGAAGAAATGTCATTGATGATACAGTGGAAGTTTATAAATCCTTAGAGGAAATAAAGAAGGATGGCGAAAAAATGAATGATGAATTTTAGTAGGAATTCGGGAATCTTGAGTTAACCTTGGAGGCTCTCAATGTGCTAAAACAGATCCCATCCCATATCTTAATAGAAGAAGGAATCATCCCGCATGGGGATAAGCATTTCCAGCTAGCCAAAGCTATTAGATTCAGGATAAATATTCTCAGTGAAGCTTGTAGCAAGTTGAGGGAATCTAGAGATCAGTTAGTTGATGCCACTAACAACATAGAAGAAGAGTTGTCCAGAATCTTCACCAAGGTGTTGGATGGAAGTGCGACTATTCTATCTGCTAATGATCTCTATAAACAAGTTCAAGAATTAATCCAGCAAGAACTAGCTTCCACCTTCAACTGACAACCATTGATAGGTTCATAAAAATTGAGAATGTTTTGGAATCACTAAGGAAACTCAACAAGAGATTGAAGAAGCTTTCTGGAAACGCAAGTGACACTCAAGAAACTTGCGAGGTTCTAAGTGATTATTCTAGTGTGCTAGATGAAGATGAAATGCACGGCATAATCCAGAAATTCTAGGAATTTCGAGACAAGAAAACTTTGTTGGAGGAAGACAAGGACGAGAAAATGGAATAAGCATAATTTTTCATGTCATTTCTATCAAGAAATTATCATGTATTTTTCAGTTTTTTTAATCACATAGGAAGCAAATTTTGACTTGTTCTCCTGCGCGAGAGTCAAGCAAAATAGGACTCTCGTTAATAGACTATTTTCTAGGATTTATCCTATTTTCTCTCTGCTCCTTCTATTAAAAATATGGGATGTACATTTCATATGAGGAGAGACTTTTTTAATATTAAGAGCTATTGTGAAGAAGAAGAAAAACTTTGTATTTTCTTTTTAATCATTGAGGAATAGAAACAGGTTTTATTTTACAAAATTTGTGTTGTGGGATTCATCTATCTTGAGAGATTGTTGTTACGTCCAAAATCTTAAGCTATTCTTTGTTTAGTATTCTTAATCATTTTAATCATTTCCAATATTACACTCATTATCTAAAACTCATATAAGTATTTCTTGATCGTGTTTGCACTGAAAGAAAATACGTTCCTCTCATTCCCTTCCCGCTTTGTTTCTTCCATAATATTTTCCCTTCCAATTCTTTCTAATATAAATTGTAACATCTCCATCTCATGCTGATATGGATTTCGGGATTGTATCCCAACCCCAATGGTTAGATTAGTGTGAATATTGTATATATTATTTCTACTGTGTTTTAGATTAGTAATAAACAGGCAGCCTCACTTGTCTTTGAGGAGGGATTTTATCCCATGTAATGTGGTTGAACCTCATATTTTGGCCTGAAAAAATATCCAACCAACAAAAATATATCGTTAGACATCCTTACACTGTCCCAAACTGCACTATTTGGTGCGTTTGCAAACAATAGGGCAGCAAGAGCACTAATTGGAGAAGGAAAATACTGAGATAGGATATTATAGAGGGTCCCTATGCTAAGGTGTAGGATCAGACGAGACATCCTTAGGTGCCATGGAGTGTGTGTAGTCACCCGTCGAAGTTGAATGATGTTTTGGTCTCAGGGCTCTTAAGGGACTATGCTTGAACGAGGTAGCTTGGAAGCAACGACGTTGTCGTGCATAAAAAAATGCCTTCTCTAGCATTCACCTAGCCACTCGTATATGTCAGCATAGTTGGTTCAAAGGGTGCCACGACCCACCGTTTGTAAAATATACCATTTGACATCCTTACACTATCTCAAACTACACTATTTGGTGCGTTTGCAATCAATAGGGCAACGAGAACACCGATTGGAGAAGGAAAAATTGAGACAAACTATTGCAAAGGGTCCCTACACTAAGGTATAGGATTGAATGAGACATCATTAGGTGTCATGGAGTCTGCGTAGTCACCCGTCGAAGTTGAATGATTTTTTGTTCTCGAGGCTCTTAAGGGCCTATGCTCGAACGAAGTAGCCCGAAAGCAATGACATATCTTCTTGCATGGTGCCACAATAAGGCCTCGACCTATATATATCTTATATCTAGGGGTGTAAAACATGTAATCGTTACTGGTTAAAATACTTTCCTTATAATCTCCACCTGGTTAATGAAATATGTGAAACCTATGAAGATGAAGGAAAAGAAATTGTTGAATCAGAAATTGAAAGAGAAGAAGAAGATGGTTATGCAATTATTGGTTATTATGAGTACTCACCGAACAAAGATCTTGAATAATCCATAAATGATATGAATAGTTACTCTTGTTTAGTGTTCACCCACTCATAAAAAATTTAATAACCCTCTTCTTCTACTTCCCAAGCAAAACACTTTAATCCTCAAATGGTGAATCGATAGAAAAAAACAAAAAAGAGGAACATCATTTCCTACTTCTATGGGGTCATCCAAGAAGAATCCTAATACTAATTTAGCTAAGACTCCATCTACCTCTTTGAGTAAGTCTCTTGCACATCCTCTTTTCAAATCGATTTCTATTTCTATTATTCCTAATTATTAAAATCCTACTCATGTCAAGGATTCCACAGTTCCTAATGTGCCTACCACTTCCTCATATTTTTACATCAGTAACCATTTTAAGAAAGATAAAATTCAAATATCTGAATATGAGTACATAAAAAAACACCCCAAGCATTTTTATAAAATCGTCTTGTAACGCCACCTAAAAACAACCACTCGGGACCAAGAACAACCTAGGTTTAGTTAGGAAAAGTTAAGGAATAATTTTTTTATTTTTATTTTTTTAAGTGATCCCAACAAAACTCCAAAGTTCATTACGACAGTTATCAAAACATCCTACACAACACTAGGAGAGTGAAATTCATCCTTAGCATAGATAGAATAACTTCTTGCGGGGCACGTGGAAGAGATTTCCCTAGCACAGAAGAAGGGTGCAGAAAGGAACTATTCCTCCCAGGCGCAGAAGAGAGGTGCGGGAGAAACTTTCACCCAGGTGCAAAAGACAGGCGTGGAAGCAACTCATTTTCTTCACAGATGCACAAGAAGGAGCGGAAGAGACTTATTTGGTCATAGGCACACAAGCCAAAGTGCTCAAGAGGTTCATTTTCTAGTGGGCATGCATGATGAGGCACTCAAGAGGCTCTGCGTGCGCAAGAGGTTATTGGTGCACAATACACACATGCAAGAAGTGTTGGGTGCGTGAAAAGCATTGGGTGTGCAAGAATCATTGGGCATGCAAGAAGTGCATGCAAGAAGTTTGGGCATGCAAGGCATGCTCGCGCTGAAACTCAGGCGTGCAAGTGAGGCACGCGTGCATGAAGCTTCACTTTTTCTCGAAAAATTCGAGAATGCCTTAACTTTTGTTAGGGAACTCGGATTTTGGAAAAAAAACAATTTTTGGAAATATTTCGATGTCCTCTTTGCACAGAGACCTTAAGAATTAAATTTGGATAAAATTTTTAGGGTCAATTTTGAGAAAAATGCTCGCATCCTTATAAAATGAAGACGGTAATTTTTGACTTATAAAATTTTGTTCAATTCGACCTCCTTCCTTTCTCAACATGCCACAAAAACATGGAGGGTTTTTCTTAGAGGATTTTAGGATGGATAGCAAGGGTTCATTTTTGGTTGAAGATCAATTCGAAATTTCTCAATTTGACAAAAAAAAACCTGATTGCAGGTTTTGTCTTTTCTCTATTTGAAAGGTTCTTTAAAAATTTCTTAAGTGTTTTAGTTTATTTGGGGTTGTTTTAACCATACTAAGTTCAATTTAATGTTTCCTTTTATTGTTCATTGTTGTAAGGGTCATTCAGCGTGCATTTTGAATATAATAATTACCAGTATGAGAAATTTTCTAACAGATTTCCATAACTTCAAATTCAAATTAATCCAATTGCATTTACCAAACTTAAAAATATGAATTCATTCTAATCCAACACTATAATGTTATTATTTACTTCAAACAAAAGGTAGAAAAAATAATGTAATTTACTTCTCTTTCAACAACGGGTTTTTCAAACACAGAGAGTGCAATAATTCTGATGACACCTTCCAAACCAAGATTTCAAATACATTTCAAAGTAGATTTAAAACAACAGTAACCTCTTTTGTAAAGGTAGAACAACATCTATTCAGTTGGAATGATTTCATTTACAACTTCTTCATTTACAATGATCAAATACAACTTACAAAGACATAATCTTTCTTTTCTTTCATTCAAAAACAAAGAACTTTGTGCATCACTTTCACATTTCGAATATAACCATTTCATTTCTAAAATAGAGAAACTCTTCATCAAAAAAAATATTACATTGTCATCCACTTGAAGTGGGGAAAAAGTTTACAAAAATAACTCTCACAAGGGACTGTCAAAAATTGTCTTTTTCCTTTAATCTAGAACAACAACATGAAGATCCTCCATTTATTTCAATTTGATCACAACAAAGGCAAGGGAAAGGCAACACTCTCCACCCAACCAAGACATCCAATGAAAGGATAATTCATCCTTCTTCATTGGTCCCCGAGCCCCAACCACAATGCAATAGAAGATGTGTTTCAACTCATGGAAACAACAGGCTTCCACAAACACACATGCAAACTTCACATTAAAAGCACAGTCCAAAACAGAATGTAGTTTGTAACCACATTAAGACATAACAAATAAAACTCATGCTTCATCATGCAAGCCAAAGGAGCAAGAAACTATGGGGGATGCTACTTATGCCTCCCAAAGGGGAAATGGGTATCACCACCTGAGAACAAACCGCCAAAATACATATCATTTCAAATCCTTGACATATCCTTATGCCTCCCCTAGGTACCCATTACTCCTCACATTTCCTTATGCCTCCCCAACCTCTTATGGCACCCCATAACGAGTACAGAAATGCAAACTATTTCTCTTTACAAGGTGGAACCCAAATCCCAACTCCCTCCACACTTATACCTCCCCAAAACATGTATGCCTCCCTCAAGAGTACCCCATAGTCTTCTCCTACACCATCCCTAAGCCATCTACCCAACATCCCACAAGCAATATTAAACATACAAGCATTTACATAATCATAAAAGGGGAAAGAGGAGCATTTCCTAGAGCCAAGCTCTTACCTCTCCATGATGGATTTTGTTCCAAGTTCAAAACAACAAGCTCCTTCCAATGCAATCAATCTAAATATCAACTAAACACAAGTGTTCAACAATCTCCCCACTTCTCGCTAAAACAAGAGCTCTCCCAAAAACCAAAAGGAAGTCTCCCAAAATGAAGTGATAAAAGTGAAGCAACCCAAAACAAGCTAAGGAATCCCAATAAATAGAATAGGGAAGAGAAGAGGATGAGGTGGATCCATGTAGGATGCCACATCACACATCATCAACCCCAACACAAAATTCAACTTCATTCTACAATGCATAATCAATAGGTGGGTGAATAATATGAAAGTTTTACTTACACACTCCAATCAAGCTCACACCCCATAAGCACTAACATTACAAACATGAAGAAAGTGCAATCAAAACATGCAACTTAACTTACAAAAATGGATAAAGAAGGTATAAAATTAACTCTCCAACCATAGGTAAGGTTGGTAAATAAATTTAATATGTGTGGGACAAGTTTAACTTGTACCACAACCCTCCAAAATCATCCCCAAGGACAAATTCGAATTTCCAAGAAGGTGGAGTGTTTTATACTCCAAAACAACTTACATGTCTCTTACACATTGCTTACACATTACTTACAACATTTTAATTCAAGGCCAACAACTCTATTAATTACTTCCTTATGACATATTTTAATTAATTAACTTTTAACAATATGATTACTCACATTAATTAACACACCATTTAATAAATAATGAAAGGGTCAATGCACCAAAAAATAAACACATACAAACATTAACAAAGGGACAAAATAAAAAAATACAAAAAATACCTTGGTCACATTTAAAGGTGATCCCCAAGGGAATCCATAACACAATCAAACACACACAAACAAATACAAATTGCCATGGTGATCTTGTTGAATTCATCTACAATTCCAAAGTGGTTGGTCTTCAATCCCCGATGTTTGTTGTGATATTTTAAACCTGAAAAAAAAAATACCTCCTTTGGCCTCGTGGCCATATCGTAACATCCAAATGAATATAAATATAATTTCAAGATCATCAATAGATATGTGAATCATAATAATCATGAAGAAAATCAGTAGTATCACTTACAATTTCATCCAAAACTATATCATCATCAATTTTAATTCAATTCTCATTTTCTAGGTCTATACAAATTATCCAAATATCACAAGTCCGAACAACATCTATAATATAACCATGTCAAACAGTATATCAACATCAATATCTAAAATGTCTCTAATAATCATCATGCATCATATAAGAATCAAAGTAACCAATAATCCATGATCGAACATCTAACATCATACCAAATCAAAACTATAATAATGTCCATGATATTTTCAATAGTGTCGTGATCAAGTATCAAAAGGTGTCAAAGGGAAGTGGGCACTACATCCCCCTCCCCTTAGACTCGACTTCCTCCTGGAAGTCACTGGAACAGATGGGGAAACTGAACTCGTAATAATGTAGCATCCTCCCAAGTAGATGCAGTCTCATCATATATGTCCCATTGCACTCACACTTGATCAATCTCCCTACCTCGAAGGCCTAGGGTTCTGCGATCTATAATGCAAATCGGCTCCACCATCACCTGCCCCTGATCCTACAACTACAATGAGGTCCAATCTAGCACATGAGAAGGATCTGCAACATATCTCCTTAGGACTAAAACATAAAACACATCATGTATGTGAGACAAGCTAGGTGGCAATGCTAGATGATAGGCCAAAGGGCTGATACACTCCAAGATATCAAAAGGACCAATGAATCTAGGAGCTAACTTAGAACCTTTTCCATAACAGATAGGGCTCTTATGTGGTATGACATGAAGGAAGACCTTCATGCCCACATCAAAACTACAGTCAGTCCTATGTTGATCTACATACTTCTTCTACCTGTCATGTGCCTCCTGTAGTCTCTGTCTGATCAAAACCATCTGCTGCTCCATGTCCTGTAACAAAGCTGATCTAAGAGAAGCCCTATCCTCTAACTCCGTCCCAACTAAGAGGTGTCTCGCACTCTCGCCATACAAATCCTAAAAAGGTGCCATGCCTATAAAACTCTAAAAACTATTATTATAGGCAAACTCCACCAAGTACAGGTACTCCTCCCATCTCGATTGATGATCCATAACATACATCCTGAGAATATACTCTAAAATCTGATTCACGCGCTCCATTTGTCCATCTGTCTCGGGGTGATATGTTGTGCTGAACTTGATCTTCATCCCGAGGGTGTGTTGCATGGTAGTCCAAAAATGGGAAGTATACAAAGGATCACGGTCATAAATGATCTTCTGCAGAATCTCGTGCAACCTGACGATCTCATCCAGATAAACTCATGCCACTACACTAACTCTATAAGTGGTCTTCACCAGAGAAAAGTGAGCCACTTTTGTCAATATATCCACCATGACCATGACGGTGTTGTAGTGATATCTCGACATTGGTAGCCCAACAATGAAGTCCATGGAAATGGTGTCCCACTTCTATTCTAGTATAGCATGAGGAAAGAGAAGGCCAGTTGGATGCTGATGCTCGGTCTTCACTTTCTGGCACTCTAAACAACATGACAAAAAAAAAGCCATGTCTCTACGAACTTCTCTCCAATGATACAACTGTCTCAAAGTAGCGTGCATCTTCTTCACCCCAGGATGGGCTGAATAGGGTGCACGATGTTCCTCTGTCAAGATGTCCTACCTCAAGCCTCCATCACTCGGGAACAAAAATCTGACCTCTCGTGCTCGAGAAGTTCATCCGCTCTAATGAGAAACCATCAAACTTACCCTCAAGGGGTTTCGGGACTCGATCTCTACTCTCATTGCAAAGTAGATGTTAGGAATTAGTATTCACATGGTTAGTTTTATATATATTGTTATAAAAATGTGTAACAATATATTAATACGGGTTGTATATTGTTTATACTTCCTACTTTATAGGAAGTTGGTTTTCCTATGTATATGGCTATTTAATAGCCTGTGTATGTAATTCAGAAAAGATGAATACAATATTATTTACTGTGTTAATTCTCTGCAACCTGAACCAAATTATTATTTGGTATCAGAGCAGGCATGACATATATGTGAAATCTTGTGAGGGAAATATTTAATTTTTTATATTTCCCTGGTTTATGTTTTAAATATTCATGGAGTTGTGGACGTGAATATTTCTTCTTCTGTCATCTATATCTATTGTGATCGATTAAATGTGTGAATTTGACTGAGGAGTGTGGAGATGGTATCGTTTATGTTTGGCATCCAAACTTGAGAGGAAAAGGCGTCATTGTTTCTATCCAATTAAAAGGTGTTCAAAGTCCCAACGCTTCATTTGGATCCCTGAACCGTGTGTGGAGCGTCGAAGCATTTGACAACTGTCTATCTTCATTCTAAGAGATCATTCGATCAATTGAAGATATGTTCCTTTAAACGTGTGTAATTAACAAGTCTTGATGCCTTGATTCATGTGCATAATTTGCTGCAGATCTGATTCAACACCTGCGAACTGTACGTGATCAATTCCTTTGCCACTTCTCTAAATGCATCAGATCGGATAGACATCAAAGCTGTGAAGGATTGCGTTTAGTTTTGTTATCTTTGTATGGCTGTACAAATATCTGCAGACCTGCACAGATTGAAGAATTGGTTTGATATTATCATGGTTTGAGTGATGTCCGCAGAGTCTCCTGATTTGGCACTTGCATGATAAACCACGGTTATCCTTTCCTTGGATATCTCCAACAAATTTTCCAAAATTGCAGAATCCTACTCAGCGTCTTTCCAAATGCAAATTCTATCCTCCTCAGCCAACTGCGCTACGTGGCATGTAAAGTAAAGTCTCAAATTTCTTTTGTTTTGAGTCAGTTATGGGCCAATACGTATTTTACATATTTCAGTGTTTTGTATTTGTTAGTATGTTGTATTGAGTTAAGTGTCAATATCAAATTCTATAAAGTCTTGTATTTTTTTAATGTTATTCTTGGTTTTTGTAATCTAAAATTTGAGTCGTAAAAATCCAATCTTCAATTGGATTTTGTATCGTCAATTCAAAATTGTAGTGTTTGTGTCAAAAATAACGGATCATTTTCAAAATTTGTCATTGTATGTCGATTGTATATCGTCAAAGTCATTGTGTCAATTTAGTGTTATTGTCCTATAGGTGATTTTAGGATTTTTTAGTTGTTATCAAGAGTTAGAGTCGTCTAATTGTAAAAGTCCAAAAATAAAAAAATTTGCCTCACGGACGCATTTTCGGTGTTACCCGACGTCCAGAAAAAAACAAAGTGTTTCACATTGCAGGAGGGAAGAAAAGAATAAACAATGTGGAAACAGTTGAGCTTCATATCCAAATCCGGCTGAGTTAGCAGCATGAAAATGGAGGATGGAGGCATCGGAGGCTGGAGGTCAGACAAGCGACCTCTCATCACCACCAACGACGGGCCGCACAGAATGATTTGGTGGCACAGGTGTGCAGTGTGAGTATATGATTTTCAGTGTGGTTTCCATTTTCTCAGAGTGATTCTGTTTGCAGAGTTCCTGTTTTGTTTGGTATTTGATGGATGTTGGAAAGAAAGTTGTGTTGGAGCGCAGATGACTGTCAGTGATCCTCTGACTGACTTGGTCCTCTGACTGCCGTACTTCATTGGAAGATGGTCAGCTAGGAGAATACGTTCACTAGCATTAGTGACCATGTGCAGCAAGACCTAACTAGCAAGATCCATTCAGGAGTATGTTCTTCGATGCAGTTTGCTTCTCAGTATCTATATGTGTGGAATTTCACATTGTGGGGGGGAATACATACCAATGTTCCATTCCCATTCTGCACCCAAAACGACTTAGTCAAGGAAAGCTTCCAGTGGCAGTGGCAGTTTTCTATGCTGTTCGAGATCGAGTGGCAGCGATCAAAGACAGAGACTACAATTAAGAACATTACGATTCTTATAGGAAGTAATGTGAAATTTTTTTCAGTATATCTTCTATTGTGTAGTTTTGTGATATGCATGTTGTGTTTCCTACATAATTCCCTGATGTATAAGCATAGTGGTGAACAAGTGAGCACGAGTAAGTCGGTTCATGGATCTTGAAAGGGTTTTGGTAGGATCCGAGAAAACCACATGAGGTCGCAGGTTGATGAGGTTCCTGTCACTTCAAGGTTTGTGGTAAGCCTGTTTAAAACCATGGAAGGAGAGAGCCTTTCTTTTGGATCAAGGTCATGAGTCACAGAGTTGGACATGCCACAGGGGTGAGCATACTGCAGAGGAGTGTGTGGAGGTTTTTCTACCATGTAAACACTAAGGGGGGGAATGTTAGGAATTAGTATTCACATGGTTAGTTTTATATATATTGTTATAACAAATGTGTAACAATATATCAATACGGGTTGTTATTGTTTGTATACTTCCTATTTTATAGGAAGTTGGTTTTCCTATGTATATGGCTATTTAATAGCCTTTGTGTATGTAATTCGAGAAAAGATGAATACAATATTATTTATTGTGTTAATTCTCTGCAACATGAACCAAATTATTAGTAGAAGCTATCAAGAGGAAGTCTTTGAGAATCCTGCTCCGTAAATCTGTGCCCACTGAAGTGGCCATAACCACATGTCTTCGTCTGCTAAGAGCATCTGCAACCGCATTCTCCTTTCCCTTCACATGATCTATCTTCATATCATACTCACAAAGCAACTCCATCCAATGCCGCTGATGAGCGTTGAGATTGGGTTACGTGAAGAGATGGTGGAGACCTAAGTGATCTATCCTTAGTGTGAATCTCTGACCAAGAAGAAAGTGTATCCATCGAACCAAGGCATGCAAAACTACCGCAAGCTCAAGATCATGAGTCGGATAATTAAGCTCATAATATTTGAGTTTGCGAGACTCAAAGGCCACTACTCTGCCCTCCTACATCAACATGCCCCTGTGTCCTACCAAAGAAGCATTTGTGCATACAAAAAAATCACCCCGTGGATCCGGCACTACAAGAATGAGTGTTTTTGTGAGGCACTCCTTCAGGGTCCCGAAGGTCTGCTCACATCTATCCATCCAAACAAACTTCTTCCCTTTCCACTGAAGAGAAGTGATGGGGTGGGTAATCCTAGAGAAATCCTAAACAAATTTCATGTAATAACCTCGCTAACCCCATGCAGTTGTGCACCTCTATCACAGTAGTGGGTGCTAGCCAATCCATAATAGCTCGAATCTTAGAAGGATCGACTGTGATACCTTCCCTAGAAATGATGTGACCCAAATATTGTACATCTGTCTGAAAGAATGCACACTTCTCCAAGTTCCCGTAAAGCTACTGCTCACGAAGACACTAAAGAACATGGTGAAGGTGCCCTTCATGCTCCTCACGCGTACATGAGTAAATCAAAATGTCATCAAGGAAGATTAGCACGAAGTGATCTAAGAAATTCCTAAACACCCCATTCATCAAACTCATAAATACTATGGGGGCATTCATCAAACCAAAATCCACCAATGTGAACTCATAGTGCCCATATCTCATACGAAAGGTGGTCTTATGAATATTCACCTCCGTAATCCTCAGCTGATGGTAGCCTGAATTAAGATCAATCTTATAGAATACAGTGTCTCCCTTCATCTGATCAAACAAATCATCTATGTGTGGAAGGGGATAACGATTCTTGATCGTTACCTTTTTCAGCAGGAGGTAATCAATACACAACCACAAGGATCCATCCTTCTTCTTCACAAAAATCACCGGTGCACCCCAAGGGGATACACTAGGATGGATTAGGCCTTTCTCCAGAAGGCCCTCAAGCTGCAACTTGAGCTCACAGAGCTCTAGTGTGGTCATCCGATAAGGTTCTTGTGAGATAGGCTCTGCTCCCGGAACCAGATCTATATAAAAATCAAACTCACGTCGGTGTGGTAACCCTGGTAACTCCCCTGGAAAGACATCTGAAAATTATCTCAAAATGGGATGATCATCTAGTGATGGCCCACTAGACCCATCCTCATATCTATCATTGACTATGAAATCAAGCATCTGACAACCCTGTCACACACACTACTTGAGCTGTATAGCGGAGATTGTATGATTGGAAATAGGTCTCCTAACCCCTAAGATCACTGACTCAACTACTAGATCATCTGTATAAGATATAGTCTTATGGTAACAATCCATCCTAGCCTCGTGTGCGCATAACTAATCCATGCCCAATATGACTCCATTTGAGCCCAAAGGAAGGATACGAAGATCCAAGGTAGCGGTGAAAGGTCCCAAATCCACTACACACTCCTTGACTAAGGAGTCCACTAAGATCTTGGCTCCCAAAGCCATCTCAATGTCCCAACTAAGACCCTACCTCACTACCACCACCACCGCATCACTCGACTAAATATGGTGCAATAAAAGAATCTGAAGAACCAAAATCAAACAAAATAGAGGTAGGAATACCACCAATGCTACCTGTGGTCTCAATAACTGTACTCGATGCTCAGCGTAGTGGTTCTCGATCACTGTATATATTTGATGACTGCATCCCATGTCTACAACGGTACACTCTGAGATCTGTGTCTTACCCTTGTTAAGAGGGTTCTAAGGGCAATCTCTCCAAAAATGTCCATCAACACCGCAACTAGAACAACCGCCCGATTCTCTCCCATGTGTAAGCAAGAAGTCTGGTCGGTACGGAGGTACGTGGTGTGGATCCCGATGATCCAAATACGGATTTGGTGAGGTCTCCCGCCGCGAGCTCCCGCCGACTAAGCTCTAGGTGCTCCCTATGTCCTAATGGGACCCCTAGCAGAGGCCCCATACTCGACCCCTCCGTGCATGGATATTTATGGAGGTATATAAGGTGGGACTACTATTGTTGTGGTCTAAGAGATGACTATGCCGAGCCCTATCGACCATGAGGAGGAGATAATGCCCCCTCGATCTATTGTCCTGCATTTCTTTGGATGTGGCTCCGGACTCGGCCTCTATCCCGCTAGTTCTTCCCCCAATTATCCTCTCGCTATACATGGCCTTCTCAATGGCCTCGGCTAATGTCTATGGACAATGGATCCGCACTGCACCTCTAATGTCTAGATTTAGGCCTTGGATGAACCTGTGGATTCGTACCTACTCATCTTGCATGTAATCAACATACTGGACTAGATCTAGAAATCTCCTCTCATACTCTACTACTCTAAGAGATGCCTATTGAAGGTCATGAAACTCGTCTATCCTCTGTTGTATGAACCTCCGTGAAAAATATTTTCTCCTGAAACGCTCCTCAAAGAGCTCCCAGGTAATTGTCTCAGAATCAACATGGAGCTTCTGCTCCTCTGTCCTCCACCAGACACCTTCTTCATCTCTCAATAGATGGATCGCAACACGAGCTTTCGTGTTGCTAGAACAAGGGCAGAGCTTGAAGCATCCACTCAAGCTCACCAACTAGGCCTCTACCTGAAATCCACCTACGTTACCTGAATAATGTGATGGCCGTAGCTTCAGGATCTCCCTAATGTGGTATGAAGCTATAGTCTGACGACCCCTAGGTCTCCCTGCATGCTCATCTCTAATCTTAGGGCTTTGAGACCTATCTCTGTGTCCTAAAATTGGTCTCCCTTTCCCCTCTACGGAAACTCGCACTAACTTACTCCGCGTGGGATTTCTCTCTCTATGCTCCTCGCTATGCTGAGGAGATGCATGAGCCTCAATGGATGTCACCCTATCATGTCCGACTAAACATGCTCCTACCATTCCTCCGCGTAGAGCGGCATTAACATCGTGGAGTGTCTATAAAATCTGTGGTAAGATAGCTGCTACAGCATGATCTGGAGGAGGTATATCTATATCTATTTGAAATGACCCCTTGTCTTGTCCGTGCCTCCTACATAGACCAAGGCAAGAGTTAGTTCATTTTCTAGGTTTTATTTGGTTTTCCATGTTCACTAATTATGCAATTTCAAACAAAGTTGTCTTCTAGATTTGAAAGTGTGCTAGGTTAAATATTGTACTAGCTTTAAAGTTCATATCTCAAGTCTTCTAGTGTTCCCAAGGGTCCAATATTTTGAACCCATGACTCGATACCAAGAGTAACACCACCTAAAAACAACCACTGGAGACCAAGAACAACCTAGGTTTAGTTAGGAAAAGTTAAGGAATAAATTTTTTTTCTTTTTTTTATAAGTGATCCCAACAAAACTCCGAGTTCATTACTTACGCTTATCAAAACATCCTACACAACAATAGGAGAGTGAAATTCATCCTTATCATAGACAAATTATCTTCTTGTGGGGCACGCAGACGAGATTTCCCTGACGTGGAAGAAGTGTACGGAAAGGAAATTTTCCTCCTGGACACAAAAGAGAGGCGAGGGAGAAACTTTCACCTAGGCATAAAAGACGGGCATAGAAGCAACTCCTTTTCTTCACGGGCACAGAAGACGGGTGCGGAAGAGAGTTATTTTGTCACGAGTGCACAAGTCAGGCACTCAAGAGGTTCATTTTCTTGTGGGCGCACATGACAAGCACTCAAGAGGCTTTGGGCACACAAGAAGGGTGCAAGAAGCATTGGGCTTTAAAGAACTGTTGGGCATGCAAGGAATGCGCGTGTGAAACTCTGGTCACACAAGATGCACGCGCATGAAGCTTCACTTTTTCTGCGAACTTCAGAATGTCATAAATTTTGCTAGGGAACTTAGATTTTGCAAAACGAGGACTTTTCAAAAATCTCTCAACGTCCTCTTTGCACAGAGACCTTAAGAATTTAATTTGGATAAATTTTTATGGTCAATTTTGAGACAAACGCTCTGCAAGCTTATAAAATGAAGACTAGTAATTTTTGACTTATAAATTTTGTTCAATTCGACCTCCTTCCTTTCTCGACATGCCAAAAAAATGGAGGGTTTTTCTTATAGTATTTTAGGATGGATAGCAAAGGTTAATTTTTGTTGAAGATCAATTCGAAATTTCTCAATTTGACAGCAAAAAAAAAATGACTGCAGTTTTGCCTTTGCTCGATTTAAAAGGTTCTTTAAAATTTTCTTAAGTGTTTTAGTTTGTTTGGGGTCGTTTTAACCATACTAAGTTCAATTTAATGTTTCCTTTTATTGTTCATTGTTGTAAGGGTCATTCTGTGCATTTTGAATATAATAATTACCAGTACGAGAAATTTTCTAACAGAGTTCCATAACTTCAAATTCGAATTAATCCAATTGCATTTACCAAACTTAAAAATATGAACTCATTCTAATCCAACACTACAATGTTATTATTTACTTCAAATGAAAGGTAGAAATAATAATGTAATTTCCTTCTCGTTTAACAACGGGTTTTTCAAACAAAGAGAGTGCAATAATTCTGATCACACCTTCCAAATGAGATTTCAAATACATTTCAAAGCAGATTTCAAACAACAGTAACCTCTTTTGTAAAGGTAGAACAACATCTATTCAGTTGGAATGATTTCTTTTATAACTTCATCATTTACAATGATCAAATACAACTTACAAAGATATGATCTTTCTTTTCATTCATTCAAAAAAAGAGAATAGAGTGCATCACTTTCACATTTCAAATATAACCATTTCATTTCTAAAATACGAGAAACTCTTCATCACAAAACATATTACATTGTCATCCACTTGTAGTGGGGAAAATGTTTACAAAAATAACTCTCACAAGGGATTTGTCAAAAATTGTCTTTTCCTTTGTTCCAAAATAGAAACATGAAGATCCTTCATTTATTTCAATTTGATCACAACAAAGGCAGAGAAAAGGCAACACTCTCCACCAACCAAGACATCCAATGAAAGGAGAATACATCCTTCTTCATTGGCCCCGAGCCCCAACCACAATGCAATAGAATGTGTTTCAAATCATGGCAACAAAAGCTTCCACAAACACACATGTAAACTTCACATTAAAAGCACAAAGTCAAAATAGAATGTAGTTTGTAACCAAATTAAGACATAACAACCAAAACTCAGCTTCATCATGCAAGCCAAAGGAGCAAAAAAATATGGGGATGTTACTTATGTCTCCCAAAGGGGAAACGGGTATCACCACCGAGAACAAACCGCCAAAATACATATCATTTCAAATCCCTTACATACCCTTATGCCTCCCCAAGTACCCTTTATTTCTTACATTTCCTTATGCCTCCCCAACCTCTTATGGCACCCCATAACGAGTACAGTAAATGCAAACTATTTCTCTTTACAAGGTGGAACCCAAATCCCAACTCCCTCCACACTTATACCTCCCCAAAACATGTATGCCTCCCTCAAGAGTACCCCATAGTCTTCTCCTACACCATCCCTAAGCCATCTACCCAACATCCCACAAGCAATATTAAACATACAAGCATTTACATATTCATAAAAGGGGAAAGAAGAGCATTTCCTAGAGCCAAGCTCTTACCTCTCCATGATGGAGTTTGTTCCAAGTTCAAAACAACAAGCTCCTTCCAATGCAATCAATCTAAATATCAACTCAACACAAGTGTTCAACAATCTTCCCCACTTCTCCTAAAACAAGAGCTCTCCCAAAAACCAAAAGGAAGTCTCCCAAAATGAAGTGATAAAAGTGAAGCAACCCAAAACAAGCTAAGGAATCCCAAGAAATAGAAGAGGGAAGAGAAGAGGATGAGGTGGATCCATGTAGGATGGCACATCACACATTCTCAATCCCAAAAAAAAAAAGTTAACTTCATTCTCCAATACATAATCAATAGGTGGGTGAATAATATGACAGTTTTACTTACACACTCCAATCAAGCCCACACCCCATAAGGACTGAAATTAAAAACATGAAGAAAGTGCAATCAAAACATGCAAATTGACTTACAAAATGCATAAAGAAGGTCTAAAATTAACTCTCCAACCATATGTAAGGTTGGTAAATAAATTTAAGAGGTATGGGACAAGTTTAAATTGTCCCACAAGCGTCCAAAATCAGCCACCAAGGACAAATTCGAGTTTCCAAGAAGGTGGAGTGTTTTATACTCCAAAACAACTTACATGTCTCTTACACATTGCTTACACATTACTTACAACATTTTAATTCAAGGCCAACAACTCTATTAATTACTTCCTTATGACATATTTTAATTAATTAACTTTTAACAATATGATTACTCACATTAATTAACACACCATTTAATAAATAATGAAAGGGTCAATGCACCACAAAATAAACACATGCAAACATTAACAAAGGGACCAAATAAAATAAAATACAAAAAATCCCTTGGTCACATTTAAAGGTGATCCCACCCCCACGGGAATCCCTAACACAATCAAACACACAAACAAATACAGTTGCCATGGTGACCTTGTTAAATTCATCTAGAATTCTAAAGTTGTTGGTCTCCAATCCCCCGATGTTTGTTGTGATATTTTAAACCTGCAAAATACAAATACCTCCTTTGGCCTTGTGGCCATATCAGAACATCCAAATGAATATAAATATAATTTCAAGATCATCAATATATATGTGAATCACAATAATCATCAAGAAAATGAGCAGTATCACTTAAAATTTCATCCACAACTATATCATCATCAATTTTAATTCAATTCTCATTTTCGAGGTCTACACAAAATATCCAAATATCACAAGTCCGAACAACATCTATAATATAACAATGTCAAATAGTATATCAACATCAATACATAAAATGTCTCTAATAATCACCATGCATCATATAAGAATCAAAGTAACGAATAATCCATGATCGAACATCTAACATCATACCAAATCAAAACTATAATAATGTCCATGATATAGTCAATAGTGTCGTGATCAGTATCAAAATATGTCAGAGGGAAGTGGGCACTACACGTATAGTTTATCAAAGGAATTAGTAAAAATACATGTTCCAAGAATCCTACCAACACTAAAGAATCACTTCCCACTCCTAGAACCACTCATTCCTAGAACCTTCTTTCCTTAAAATCCTCCTCTTCTAGGAAATAATAACCTTTCTATCTTTCCTTGTTGGTCAATGGGTATAAATTGAATAATTGCATTATTGACTTCGGTGCCTCTGACAATGTCATGCTTATAAAATTTGCTAACTCTATTGGTATTACTCTCAGCCCTGCTATTGGCCATTGTTACTACATGAAAATAAAATAATTACCTCTTTTTGGCTAGGTGAAAGATTCTGAAGTAGAATTTGCAAACTTCCCTGACAAGAAAATCAAGATGGAGATACTTGTGGAAGACATGCTAGCTATGTATGTTATATTGTTGAGACAAAGTTTCTATCACGATATTAGTGGAGATATAAAGATGGATTGGTCATACACCACCATACTCATCAATGGTAAAATGAATAATATCCTTCTGATAAATTAAATTAAATTAAATACACATTTCAAAAACCAAATGACCCAAGGGAAGACATTTTATTTCAAGATTCAAGGTATGAAATATTTTTCATGACTTAAGAGGAAAATGATAAGTTGCCCATGTTGATGGAGGAATACACATGCTTCCCTTAATTTCTTAACAATTGTACCATGCAATGTTGCACCATAGTTTTTTAATTTTAAATCAAACATACATATAGAACTAATATACATAGAATATACATACATAGAAGGATATCATGTGCAATGAAATCGAATCAAACATAGAAGTAATATTGTTATGAAAACCAACACATGGATATATAATGTATCAAACTAAGTGTGCTAGATGCATGTCTCTGAAAATATAAGTTCATAACATGTGTACATCTTGAACTAAGTGTGTCATACATATAGGACCACATGCGGTCACATAAGGCTATATATACAATGTCCTATGAAGAATCATGAACTAGGACCAGTTGGCCCATATATATATCTATGTACATCCATGTCCTATGAATCTAATCATGAAACATCTTCCCTCTCTTCGCCCTGCAATAAGTAGGTGCATGCCCATGACCGGGGATGTAGTGGAGGAGATGCCACTATGGATTTCATTCGTGCGGTCCTAGGTATCTCTAAGCGAGAGCTGCAACCTAACTCCGCACATTCATAAACAACAAGTTTTTAACACCTAGATTTTTAAAATACATTCAAAATTTAGAAACTTAGAATTTGGTTAAAATGCATGTGAAATCTTACCGCAATGTCATGGTCCCTATCAATTTTTCATTGACATGTGGTAGGGACAACAGTAGACTCACGAGGGGTAAGCTACATATAAATAATTAAATTTGAAATTAAATATTTCATGTACAAAATTCAATATTGTAGATTTAAGTAATAATAAATAATTCCTAAATAAATTTAACAAATTTAAAAAATTATACCTCAATTAGTGGATCTGCAGATGTTATGGTAGTATCTACAGTAGCCTCCACAGTCTGCATATATGGAGGAGTCTCTCTGGCAGTCATAAGCTATACAAAAATATGTACAAATCAATATTAATCTACATGACTACCACATAACAGAGCCAAAGCATAATCCACGTGAACTTCCACAATTAGAAACAAAGTGTAAAGTGAAACTAACATGCGTAAAAGTCACGTGATGTGTTTCAGTAGCCTCAGTTCCCAGTGCAGATGATGACCCGCCAGGCTCCTGCATATAAAAGACAAACATATATTAATATGTACATGTACAAGTGAAACATTATAATAATAAAAGTGCACAATCAAATAAAATTTGAAATTTAATAACAACTTGAAAATTATGTTTGTAACATGCCCAGTTGTAGTAGCTAGCATATCGACACCGGATGTTTCCTTCACCGACTCTTGCTATTTAAAATAAAATAAAAAATTAGTTTTTACATGTATGTACATGACGTACAATCAAATACATATATATTAAAATCTCAAACATGAATTAAACTATTGTGTGTGTGTGTGTATATATATATATATATTAAATATTTATTCGACATTTACTTGTGAAAGACCAAGATCCTTTGCACCATTTCAAAAAACATCCACAATCATCTCATCTAGAGAAAAGAAATCATGTGATCCAAAAAATGATGTCTTTCCCGCAGTGCATACGACACCACATGATTAACGGTGGTGTGGTGCGCTAGAACCCAGCACCTCCACCAACATCACCACATGCAATCTGCTCACTATGTTGGGTCAGAGTGTCAGTGAGCTCCCTCAATGCATATAGTGTGTCAATTTCCACAACCTCCTTCACTGTAGGAGGGATAACTGAAGGTAGTGGGGGTTTTAGGGCATGGGGGGTCCTTGGTTGACCTACGCATGCATGAGGTCTACTTTTCGTAGAGCCACCTCCCCGCCCATAAAAATCAGAAAAGTCAAAATAATTTGGGACCTCATTAAGCACAAACTCGCAATATAATTTCTTCAAAAAATAGAGAGAAACCTCATTGTTGTTACATGGTGGATAATCAAAAACCATCCACCATCGGTCTGAAAAATTATTCTTGATTCGGTCATCGTGGCACCAATGGATTGGGAACTATTTGCAAGTAGTTGTGGGGGGCATTGATTCTTGGGTCAGTAAATAATGCACAAATGTGGTCTTTTCCAAACAAAATATCTTTTACGTCCGGATGGGATAATTTATCTGCATACCACTTCCTACAATCACCTCTTAAGGTATTTCATTCGTCTATTTGGTTGGTTATATTGAGTCAACTTCGCCAATCAATGTTTGCAATGTGTTGGCTAAAGTCATGCGGGACGAATTTGTTGCATGATTTTGTCTTATAATCTGAATAAGGTTCTCAATGACAATTTTATTTTGTTGGATTCTTCCTATTAGAGTAGGTATTTACCTTAGCTCATGTTCACCTAGGTACTTTATTTACATTTATTATATTTATCCTCATCCACTTATGTGTGTGGATATTTCTTTTATCTTATTTAGATATTAGGAGATATTATCTAGTTGTTAGGTATAATTCTTTCCTTAATCTATGGCATTGACTAGTTCTTTCCTTGATCTATGGTATTGACTAGATCCTTGATGTCTAGTTCTCTCCTAAATATACGGTCTTGAATAGTTCTTTGATGACTAGTTATTTCCTTTATTTATGGCTTGATCTATGACCTGAGTCGGTTCTTAGATTGTTATTCCTTGCCTATTTAAGCAAGGCTCATTCCCAATGTATTACATTGAGTTCCATAATAATATATGATATTGCTTCTCATTTGTTTGCAAAGGTTTTATGTAAAGTTATTATGGCGAATTGCTTTCATCTTATAGATCGTGGTGTTTGATTAACATCGTGTTCTTGGCTTGGTACGATCGGTTATTGTTCCTTTCATGGTATATTGTTCCGTCTGTAAGTTTTATTTTGCAAATAAATTATTTGTGTATTCATATATTTGGATCCTGCGTAGCCCTTGGTCATATGGTATGGTCATATGAGGGCTTAAAACTTGTGATTCCTACTAGTAGGTGCTTAACATCAGCCCCCTTTAATTTTATCGTGTGGTGAAGGCAACAACATTGTACTTTGTTTTAGTGGCACCTAAAATAAATAATGAGCAAAATATAAAAGCTTCTAACTTTTGATCAAGTAACTCAGTTTTGAGTGCCGTTTTTGTAAAAGTACTTGTTTTTTGTGCTCTTTCCATTGGAGTTATTTATTTTGTCAGATTCTTCCAATGATAACATCTTGTGTTCCTATTGGTTCTGTGGGGACAGAAGGAGCCACAAGAGGCGGATCTATGTTTGGAGGAGAGTTTTGAGGATTGTTTGGAGGGTTTTGAGGAATATTTTGACGGTTTGCAGGATTACGAGCTTTCCGAGCAACTAACAAAACTAAAAATTGTATACATAAACAAAAAATTGAAAAACCCGTGAAAATCACAAAAAAACCTAAAATGCAAACAAATTGATCAAAATTGAGGGCTTACCTCTTTGTCTTGGCGGCATGGTTGAAACTATCACGATCGAGAAGTCCAAAGAGAAATTTTTAGGGGGTATTCAAAGCGCAAGTGCCAAAGGTCTAGGAGAAATTGTAGTTCGAAAGGAAAAATGGGGGAAATGAGGAGTCGCGGGTCTGTTTTTTTGTCTCCGAGGACCGTGATCATGGTTTTAGGTTCGGAAATCACCGAACCTATAAAAAAGAATTACGCAATCGCGGTACCTAAATTTCAGGTTTTTATGTCCACCAACTTGTTGCACTTACCCCAATGTAGGTATTTACAATTGATATTTTGGGGAAGCTATAATCCTTAGGAAACAAAGGCATGTGATACATATTCATATTATTTTGTATTTCTCTACTCTACATATATATGGCATATTTTTGCTCTAAATAATGGATGCATCAAACTGACATTTTTATGTCTATTTATTGTGTGTTTTGCATTTGGTAGGTAATATTCCATTTCAAGTTTTGTCTAAACACCGTCAATAAACATATAACATTCTCCCTAATGAGAATTCATTCATTTCATCATGTTGCACTATTTTACCAACAACTTTAGAGACAAATCTCCCACATTGCAAATCAAATTATAGCTAGGAAACTTAGACATGGATGGTTTACATTCATTTCATGGTTGTGAGAAATAAAAATGTATGAAAAAATGATAAACCATAAATGATGCACTCTTACACATAATTGCATGTTGTTTATTCCATTATAATCCTATTGGTGTAATTAAGACCACACATCATATTATACATGGTACATTACATTTCTTCCAAACTAAGATTTACCTAGATTATTTGACCCGCATGTTATATATTAAAAAATTTATTTCAATAAGTTTTTAATTATTATTTCTAAGTTAGTGTTATTGAGAATATATAATAATTTGTGAGGTGAATGATTGGGAGCGAAAATTTTACTTTAGAGGACTCCCAATCATTCACCTTAAAAATTATTATATATTTTCAATAATACTTAGAAATATTAATTAAAAACTTATTGAAATAACATGTTTAAAAATTCTCGTATAGTTTTGTTATGTATATATGATGAGAAAATTAAGTTTGGTCCTGGCACCCAACTCCATGTACAACCAGACGTCTACATATACAAACTATTGGTTGCATGTATGTATATATGTAGATACCCAACCGCATGTATAACTAGACGTCTACATATACAGACGCCCAACTGCATGGTTTGTATATGTAGATGCCCAATTGCATGCACAACCAGGCATCTCGCATATACGAGACGCATGCCAACATGTACAATTGAGTGTCCGCACATAAAGGCAGACACCCACCGCATAGACCTCCGTACAAATGCCCCATCTGCATCATTTTCCATACAATCGACTCAAATGCAGCAGAGTTTTTGCTGAGACACTCAAATCTGCATTGGTGTGGCTAATTACTTCTTGATGTGCCTTCTCCCGAAAACTTATTCACCCACTGTCACTATATACATTTTGGTCTTGTTCGCCATCAACATGAAATCCATTATTACAAATTTTCCAAAAAAAACCAAGTTGGATTTTGGTAAGGGGTCTTAAAATTTTCCCTGATGTGTGTAAAGATGTTTTGATTTCATATAGGAAGAATTTTTAAATAAGGGGAAAAAAGATGTGACATAATTTAGTATTTATAGGAAATAGGAAATGTGAAGCAATTTTTTTGTGTGTATATGGTGCAAACATTGCACCACATTTATACCACATATTGGTGTCATTTGTACATTGGAAACCAATTACCAAATGCACAAACAAAATGACACAAAATCGACACAATTCATGACATTATTTGTACTATATGTAGTAGTGTGAATCTATGATTCATATAAAGAGATGAAATATTTGTTTTAGTAATAGTAATAATATCTTCTATTCTCTATTAATGGTTATGAATAGGATCAACCAACATTTTTCGTCGAATTTTTGGCGTGGGTTAGGCTATTTGGTGTTTTGGAATTAAGTGTGAAGAATAAAGATAGGAAACCAAAGCTACATTATTATTATTTTAGTCTCATTCATATATTTGATTTAAAATGATCTTGTTCAACCAAGAAGGTTTAAACCAAAACATATGAGTTCTTTTGTTAACCTCCTTTTAGGAATGTATATAGTTTGGGCAAAGCACATGTTCTCGATATTTATTAGAAAGTTGTCTCCAATATTTATCTTCACAAACACTATTGATGTTGACTAAGTATGATGACACATTATAATATTTAGAAAAAAAAACAAATCTATTATGGTTTCCAAATTTATTGTCAATATACTTAATTAAGTGGAAGTCATATTCATGCATTTGGACTTATTTAGTTTTTTTGTTTGAACAAGACATTTCTTGAGGACCCCCGGTGTTATATGTTAGTGTAAACTTTGTTTGTATTACATTGTCTTTTGTCTGTCAGTTGTTCCACCAACCTGTTGGTTACACGTAGGACATTCGACATGACATTCAGTGACTAAACCGACCTGCACAATCTAACTGATTAATTGTCTATTCTCCTTGTATACATTTTGTTCTCCTGCATTGAATAAGATCATCAAACACTTTTTCCTTCTCATTCATCATTACCCTCGAAACAACTCAAATTTCACCTTGCCAAGAGACTTGGTGAGTATATTATCTACCTGAGAATTTGTGGGGCAGTATTGGAGCTAGATGTGGTGGTTCAAGACTTGTTCTCAAATGTAATGAAAATCAACCTTAATATTCTTCGTTCTTTCATGGAACACTGGATTCTTTACAAGCTTCAACACACATTGATTGTCATAATGACTGATAGGTGGCTTTTCTTTAAGAATGTCCATATCAACCAAAATATGACATAACCAAATTGCTTTGCACACAACTCCTCGTGCGACACAATACTCTACCTCAGTGGATGAGAGAGAAACAACAATTTGATTCTTGTTAATCCACGAGATAAGTCTAGATCTGAGATGAAAAACATGTCATGTAGTTGATTTCCTATCATCAACAAATCTGGCATAGTCCGAGTTGGTATATTTCGCTGTCTTATACTGTCAAGATGTGAGAGGAATTCCTAGCAAGAACAGGGCTTTCCACAGAACTTCTGCCACGTCAACCTCCTTTCGCTGTCTTATACTGTCAAGATGTGAGGGCTCTTTTTAATGCGTGGTGAGGCTGCTTCGTTAAATCACGCGCGTTTCGACAACTACGCCTTCATCGCACTGTGCAGAAAAGTCCCTGATACCAGGCAGTGACACGTGTACGGCGGAAGATCGGACGTGCCCATGCTGTCGTCGTCCATTGTAACCTTTCTTGAAGTTTCGACCACAAATAAACAAAAACTTTTTAATGGCAAAAATTGAAATCCTCTTATTTGTTTTGATGTTATTATTGGCCTCGATTAACATTCCAACACAGTTTGCGTTTGCAGCACAAAACACATTGTTCCCAGTAGAAAACAGGCTGTGTTTCAATAATGGCTGATCATGGTTTAATCTCTGGAACGATTGGTTATGCCATTCAGCTGGCAATAAAACAGATTGTTGATCACATCAACATTGCTGTCCGCTGCCGGAAAGAGCTGGATGCCCTCAAACTTCTGGTTGAGAGATTTCACTCCATCAACATCGAAATGCAGGAATATCGGAAGGCTTTGAACTCTGGAAAAATCAATGCTTCCTCTCACCATCCTCTGTCCTCTTCCCTGAATCGATGGTTGATCGAATTGAATGATTTTCTCGAGGAAGCTTCTGATTTGGCCCAACACTGCACTGTGCCATCTTCCTATCACCTGATTTCTCGTTATCGAATGAGTAGAAAGATCACTCGTCTCATTTCAGTAATGGAGGAACATCTAAACTCCACTCCTTTCATTGCTTTTCTCCACCAGCTCCAGCAAGATGTGGTTAATCGGCAGGGACTGCACCAGATCACAGAAAGGATTGATTCTCTCAAGCTTCGGATCATGTCAATATCTGCGGAATGTTTTCCATCCACTTCTTCAGCCCCGCCGAAGATGAAGTATATTGACGAGCCTCTGATTATGGAACAAGATTATGCCTCCAAGAGGATTGAGGAGTTGGTACATTCTGCGTTGCAGAAAAAAGTTTTGCGGATCGGCCTCGTTGGCATGGGCGGATCTGGCAAAACTCTACTCCTAAAAAGGGTGTTCAACAGCAACCAGGTACAAACTCTTTTTTCCAGTGACAGCCTAATGCTTTGGCTTACCATTTCAAAAACTCCCTCTTTCAATTCTCTCAGAAATGATCTTGTCAAACAAATAGCTCTTCAAATAAATGAAAGATTGGAGAGCAAAGAGGAAGAAGTTGTGAAAATGTGGTTAAGTGGGAGGTTAAGCGAAAATAAGTTTGCTTTGTTTTTAGATGATGTTTGGGAAACAAGTGCAAACTCCTTGTTAACCGAGTTGTGTGTGCCTCTCATCTATCCACACCACAACTCCAACATCACCATTGCCACTTCCAGAAGTAACAGCGTGCTTAAACGGTTGGGAATCCCAGATGCAGCTACCATCAAAGTGGAACGGTTGAGGAGGATGAGAGCTGGCGGTTGTTTTGTTTCCATGCTTTCCCACACAGTGACGGAGTTCTGCCCACGAGCATTGACAGTGAAACAGTGAGGCGTGTGTGCAGCGAGTGCGGAGGCCTTCCCTTAGCTCTCAAAGTGATTGGACAGGCAATGGCGGGCGTCACCCACTCAAATGAATGTCCTCATACCATCTCTTTATAATTGAGTTCATAGAGAGGAGTTGATAGAAAGGTTCCCATATCGTAATAAGTATAGGAATTTGCATTGAAGAGTTTACAGAATGTGCAGGCATACGGCGATGTTACAGAGAAGTTGTATGGTAGGCTCAGATTGAGCTATGATGCTTTGGCCGACTTTGACATTTCTTTGCAATTATGCTTTCTCTACCTCTCTTCCTTCCCAGAAGATGAAGGCATCTTTACTCTAACTGTGAGCATGTTTTGGATTGGAGAAGGGTTTGTGACTGGACAGGATCCTTTCCAAACAGCACAGAGATTCGTCAATATGTTAGCTGAACGCTGCCTTATTGAGCCACTGCTTAAGGAATCGGATGGAAGTGTGAGCTGTTTCAGGGTGCATGATGCATTGCTGGACTTAGCACAACAAATTGCTGAGAAAGAAGAGAAATGTTTCTTTCGTGCGGGCAGAAATTTACAAGAGTTTCCAGTTAATGACTGTTTGGCACACTTCAGAATTTCATTGGTCGCTAACAGTTTGGCTCATGTTCCAAACACATTTGGATCTTCTCATATCCGCTCCTGGTTAATGCGAAAGAATCCTGATTTGAAAGAAATACCAGAACGGGTGATTGGGAGAATGATCCATCTCAGGGTGCTTGATTTGTCAAGGACTGCCCTCAAGTCGTTGCCAAAAAGCATAGGATGTTTGAAGCATTTAGTTTGCCTCAGGTTAGGCTCTACCGCCATCAAGAGACTCCCCAACTCTATCCTTGCTCTTACAAACCTTCAAATCCTCGATCTTCATAACTCAAATATTACTGAGCTTTCATCTAGCCTTTCTAAATTAACTTCCTAAAACGTTTGGAGATTGGATGTTGTAAACATCTGCAGTCCATAGCTTATGCGATCTCACAGCTTACATCTCTTGAAGACCTGAGACTTTTTAACTGTCCAAATGCATGGATAAAGAAAGGGCAAAATAAACACAAAAGAGAGCTACTCTCAAATATTAACGATATGGCCGCCCTCAAACAACTGAAATGGTTGGCACTTGAAAACAATGGTGAAATAATTCTGCAGGAATGTTGGGAAGCATGAAGCATATAGATCGTATGTGGTTGCATCTCACAAACATGGAAAGCCTGCCCCATGACATGTTTTCCTTGTCAAAATTGAGTAGACTCTGGTTAACATGCCCTCAATTACTCCAAATAGAAGATTCATTTTATGCATTTCAACATCTGAGCATTATTAGATTGCACAACTGTGGCATGTTGAAACGACTACCTGCCTTACACAAGGTTGTGAGTCTTAAACAACTTGAGATAATTGGGTGCTCTAATATAGAGAAGTTACCAAAGGAACTTGGCGAGAGGGGAGCATTTCCTAAGCTGGAGGCATTTTCATTGGTTAACCTGGAGAAGCTAGAGGAGGTGCCAGTAGTGGAGGAAGGAGCAATGCCTTCACTTAAAACATTAACAATAATGGAGTGTGAGGCTTTGCAGATGTTGTCAGAGAGTTATTGGAATTTGAAGAGCATAGAAAAGATCAGAGTGTATGGTTGCTCAATAGTTCTCACTACAATGCCAAAAAACTTTATCAAGGTAGAGAACAAGGTGCAAACAGTAACACTGTCTACTGCAGACACTCAAACATTGAGAAAGCGCTTCATGAAAATGATTAGCAGCCACGAAGAATTTATTCACCAGGAATTTTGGAACAACGAGTTGTTTAAATTTTTGTACAACATTTATTGTATGGCTGGGTGCCAACTTTAATTCTCTAAATTTAAAATACACTACACTAACAATTGCACCAAAAGTGTTCATTAACTTTGATATTTGATTAATCTGTTTTAAAACTGTTTTATCAAAATTTCAGTTTCAACCATTTAAAAGAACCCAGAATTGGTAAGAACTGTTTTTTTTTTTTTTTTTTTGGCTTAGTATATATATAAGTGCGATTTAGCAGTGCAGTAAAACATGTCAGTAATTTCTCAGTGAAAGCATGTCAAATCTGCAGTAAACTTATCTGCAGTAATTTCTCAGTGAAAGCATGTCAAATCTGCAGTACATATATAAGTGCGATTTAGCAGTGCAGTAATTTCTCTTGTGAAAGCATGTCAAATCTGGGTAAACTTATGTGGCATTTGGAGATTGTCTCACAGTAAAACATAATGCCATGTGAAGCACTCGTGGCGAAAAATGTTGGAAGAAGGAATGAATCCAACCCCAAGCACCATGGGCTTTGCGACAGTACCAAAAGAGGTGTGGGACAGTTTCCAGCCACCCAGAGAAAGGGTATATATCTATGTAATTTAAATATATAATTTACTTATTATATATGTTTTTAACATTTATATAATTATATATTAAAATACTATTATTTTTACCAAGAACATTAAAATATTTTTGAATAAAAAAATTAATAGGATGACACTCATACAAAAATCTTTGATAAACAAGGTCAACGGTCAAATTTGACTCTCGAAACCAACATTAATTATAAACTATTTCATGCAATGATAAGTGAACCAAGCTCAATGCCACGATAGAGTAAGTTTCATACATCAAATTATTGCCTATTTGACATTGATCAAAATAAGAAATCATCTACATCTCACTTCATATATACCAAATTAGTGATATGCCTTGAATTTGGGTAGACTTTTAAAAGTCAATTACATTAATTATAAATTAATTAAGTTGAATTCAAATTCCATAAATAGACAAACATATTTTATCTCAACAAATCAAAAGAAAAAAATATGTAACGAAATGTTATAACACAATACAAAATTGAATTAATGAAATAGCACAAGAAATAGGTTTATGAATATTTAAACTATTTATTTTCATCTTCATGTATTTCTACCAACTCCTCATTGGTTATATAACTTGGATTTATAGTCACAGACTAATGTTCCTTTTTCTTCTTCTTATATATATATATATATATATATATATGGGAACAATCCATTCATTGTCCAAATATCTACTTGTTGGGATATTCATTTCATCATCATCTTCATTATTTATAGTTTTGTGATGTTTGTCACCGTCACTTTCATCATCATCTTCATCTTCTTCTTCTTCAAAATGAGCTTTGCCTTAATCATTGACTTGATTAATATGGTGATCTTCTTCATTATTGGGGTCATCATCATCATTGGAGTCAAGTTCATAATCTCTTTCCACAACATCGGTTGTTCCCCAATGTACCCGTGTTACAACACTATTGTCATCAATAACATGTCTCATCCTTAGCTCATAATATAATATGAATTGTCAATTACCTTTTCTCTATATCAAGATAGAAGAATACCTATATAAAACATAGTTAAAAAGGAGACCCGGACATAGAAATTATGCGCATGAAAAAGGAGAAGATGTACAAAATAAAAATTATACAAAGTAATACTTGATAACAATGTTGAGGTAACATATATAGCTCTTTCCCTCAGGTAATGCTCTTGAAAAGTCAATTGAGTAGAAGCCGCTTTCATTTTCCTTTGAACCACATTGTCAAATGTTTACTCACCTTCATTATTTCAAATCTTTTAAGATATTATTAATATATTTCTAAAAATATATAAAACACATATGTACGAAAAAAGTGTTACAACAACTAACCAATTCTTCATATCCTCACACTATATCCAATGCTTCTTGTGTCACTTCCCTTCAATTGATGACATGAATATTTTCTAAATATGAACTCATCCATTCAAGACTAGGTTGCCCTAGAAACGATATTTCCGTTGGCTCTCATGGCTAGTCTTTTCTTCTTCATATTTTTGAAGCCGCAAAACCATCTTTGAAGTATTCAATAACATGAAATTATCTTGTTGAATTATTTTTCAAAAAGCTTTGAAAATCAAACATGTAAATAAATAATTAAGGGATATACACACTAACAGTACATCATATATGTTTGACATGAATTTCAATACATCATATAAGTTTGACATGGATTTCAATGCTCTCTTGTATTCCAAGCCCCGCATGACATGATTTGTTTTCAATCCATGCCTTCTAACAATAAATATATTTGATTGTTCTATGTGTGAGAGGCGACATTTGGTAAGTGTATAATGTCTTACAAGGAGCTAATGGATTGGACATTATCTTTGTATCGGCCATCATGTGTATGAGACACTAGTAACATCGGATTTACTTTTACTACTAGCATTTATTAAACTTGAGTAAGCATACTTAAGATATGCGGTTATTTTCTAGGGTCCATGTTATTCCATTTAGAGAAGTGGTGACTATTATTCTTTAAACTAGATATCTGCAACAAACATGTTTTCCTTAGAATAGTCTAATCTAAATGTTTGGATACGATTACTTGTGAATGGAACATATAAAAATTGTTGAGAGTTATTCTATCCTCACACAAAATATATAATTTGGTAAGATGATGTTTAATCTATGAACTTCATGTTACACGATAGGTACTAAGATATAAATAGTTTGAGTATTAGGATGGTCAACCATGTGTAATTTGTGTGCTAGAAAGAAATTGAGTATCAATGTCCTCATTTGTAAAAGAGTGAGTAGCAATATTTGGTATCCCATAGGGGAATTGTGTAGTAGATCCCATGATATTGTGCTTTTATGCTAAATTTACAGTGAATAACAAACTAATATTTTTATGGTGTAGGTATTTACAATTGATGTTTTGGGAAATTTATAATCCTTAGGAAATAAAATCATGTGATGCATATTCATATTACTTTGTATTTCTCTCCTCTACATATATATGACATATTTTCGCTCTAAATAATGGATGCATCAAACTAACTTTTTTATGTCTCTTTATTGTGTGTTTTGCATTTGTAAGTTCTCATTTGTTAGGTAATATTCCATTTCAAGTTTTGTCTAAACACCATCAATAAACATATAACATTATCCCTAATGAGAATTCATTCATTTCATCATGTTGCATTATTTTACCGACGACTCTAGAAACAAATCTCCCAATTTCAAATCAAATTGTAGCAAGGAAACTTAGACATGGTTGGTTTATATTCATTTCATGGTTGTGAGAATTAAAAATGCATAGTTACTTAGGCCTCGGAGACAGGGGAACGAGGGTACAGAGGGATGGGGTTTTGGGACGGCAAAAAAATCCAAAATTTTGGGACGGTAGGGGCGACTTTGATTAAAATAATACATAAACATTAATATTTTAACTTTTCAATGACATTTAGGGATTTAAACTATATTTAATGTATTTTGGGTACTTTCAAGATTATAATGTGATGCTTTTGGTAAAAATAACATCTTTTCAAAGTAAAAACATCGAGAAAACTTTTGAAAGATTTAAAAAAATTGGGCATCCCATCCAAGTCCCCAAGTCCCGAAATGTTCTGGGATGTCCAGGATGTCACCAAAATCTAGGGGACACGTCCCTGCGTAACATTGTAAAAATGTATGAAAAAATACTAAACCGTTAATGATGTTATCTTACACATAATTATGGATTGTTTGTTCCATTGTAATCCTATTGGTGTAATCAAGACCACTTACCATATTATACATGGTAAATTACATTTCTTCCAAACTAATATTTACCTCGATTATTTGACACACGTGTCATATATATGAAAAATGTTATTTCAATAAGTTTTTAATTATTAATTGAAGTCAATGTTATTGATAATATATCCTAATTTGGGAGGTGAATGATTTTGAAAGTAAAATTTTCACTCTCAATCATTCACCTCACAAATTATGTTATATTCTCAATAACACTAACTTAGAAATAATAATTAAAAACTTATTGAAATGATATTTTTAAAAATTCACCTATAGTTTTTGTTATGTATATATGATGAGAAAATTAAGTTTTTTCCCGGCACCCAACTCTCTATATGTATATATGTAGACACCCAATCGCATGTATAGCTAGACGTCTACATATATAGATTCTCAGTTGCATGTGCATCCGAGTGGCTATATATGTAGACTCCTAATCGCATGCATAACTAGGAATCTACATATACGGATGCTTGACAACATGTACGGTTGGGTGCCTGCGCATATATAGACACCTAGTTGCATGTGCTCGGTTGCACATGTAGTTGAGAGCGTTTGTATATGTAGATGCTCCACTACACATGTAGTCAAGTGTCTCGTATATGTTACATATGAAGACTCTTGACTACATAGACCTCCATAAAATGCCATGTCTACATTATTTTGTGTACGACCGACCCATATGTAGATTTTTTTAAACGCCGTCTCTGTAATTGGTGCAATTGATTACTTTCTTACCAACCTTTTCTCATAAACGTATTCGACTAAAAGACGAGTGTCTGCATATGCAACCACTCGGTTGCACATGTAGCTAGGTGTCTATATATGCAGATGCCCAACTCGCATAAACATCTCGTTAAAACACCCCATTTTGAATCCCATATGTTATTGATGAAATTGTGGTTCTCTATGTTCAACTCGGTGTCTAATAGTTTCCAAGTTAAGCTGGTATGGATTTGGCTACCTTATTTACCCCTCCAATTTTGGTTGAAAGGTCTCTTAACTGTTATTGGTAACACTTTAAGGAAATTTTTGGCTATTGACCCAAAAGCGACGATTTCAAGCACCAACGTATGCTAGAATCTTGGTTGATATGGATACTTATGTTGATTTCCCTACCACTATTGAACTCAAAGTGGAGGATAGAACTTGGTTACAAAATCTAAATTATGAAGGGTTTCCCTTTAGGTGTAGAGCTTTCTTTTCTCTTGACCATCTAGCTTCAAATTGTCACATGGTAAGAAAAAATGTTAAAGCGAAGCTCGTGGTGGAAGAATCTTAATTTTACACACACGGTTGTGAATGATCCATCTAATTGTGATTCAAACTCTGAATCTAATAATTTGGCTGATCCAAAAAAGAAGGAAGTGCGAGAAGATAGAAATAATGATGTGGATTCTTTATCAGGGTCCCAAAATCTCAAGGTGTAGATCAAAGTTGTGATCCCAATCCATATTAATGAAAATGAAAATACAAATATGGAAGAGGATTGGAATGTTGTGAGTAGGAAAAGAAAGGGACTATCTATCCCCTTAAGATGCGGAGTTAAGATTCAAAGGGAAGGGGTCAAAATTTTGAGATAGGTGTTGGTTTTATGTTTTTGTTAGTTTTCTTGTTGTTGGTTTGGACTCTTTGTGCCCTTTGGAAGAGGCATCCTTGTTTGCTCCTCATTGTCTTATCTTTTTCTCCATCCTTTGTATGGAGTAGGTCCCCTTAACCACGATTTACTGATAATAAAAATAAGTATTTTTATACTCGTCGTGATACTATTTTATATTCAAAACTACTAAAGTACAAAAGACCTCGATTAGGGAAAGATGGTTTTCATAGTTGTGTGATGGACAAGTCTTTTGCATCACAACCAAAAAAATCCCACTTGATGAAGTTTAGATTAAATTTTTTTTTTTCGGTTTTATTATTTTTGTATTTTTTGTTTTTAATTTTCTACGATTCTACAAATTGGTATCATAGTGTTGATTTTTTGACCAGTTTTTAAATTAATGATCAAATATGGCTTTTGCATCCGGAACATCTTTATCAAGTATGCACACACCCCAGCTTTATAGGAAATAATTATGAGTATTGGTCTTTAACCATGAAGGTGCTATTTAGATCTCAAAAAGTGTGGGAAGTTGTTGAGATCGGTTTCATAGAACCCTCCAGATCTAGTCAGTATATAATACACTCTTACGGGAAAAGAAGGATATTTAGAAAGAAAGATGGAAAAAATCTCTCTTATATTCATCAAGCCACGCATGAAAATATTCTTCCTAAAGTGGCAATAGCCACTCAAGCAAAATAAACATAGGACACTCTTTAGGTTGTGTTTCAAGGTAAGGTGAAATTTAAAATTGCCAAACTCCAATTACTTAGAAGAGATTTTGAGAATATTTCTATGAAAGAATCAAACTTCGTAGATTTTTTATTTACTTATGTTGGTGGCCTAGTAAATTAGATTAAATCTCATGGAGAAAAATTGGACAATAGAAGAATAAGTGAAATTATGCTTAGGAGTCTACCTTAAAATTTTGATCATTTGGTTGTAGTCATAGAAGAAACTAAATATTTGAGTCATATTTCAATTGATGAGTTGCATACATCACTAACAAATCATGAATAGAGGTTGAATAGATCACATGCATCTTTAGAATAAAAATTTTCTTCTCAGACTTCAATAATTTGTGGAAGAGGAAGAGGAAGGTTCATTCCAAGAGGCAAAGGAAGAATTTCATCAAGAGGATGCAGTAGTGGTCCATTAAACTCAAGTGAAAGAGGACATAGTCAAGAGCACGAGGATAAGTTTCATGTGCAATGTCATTACTACAAGAAATATGGGCACTATCCTTATGAATGTAGAAAAAATCAATATGATCATAATGAGATAAAATCAACTTCAGGTTGGGATCTCTACTCCAAGATCCATTTTTATTGCATGCACAAATATTGTTGAAGCAATGCTTTCTTTATCACATGTTTAATGTAATCTATCTCAAGAGTCCCTGTGATGTTTGGTATTTGGATTCTGGTTATAGTAATCACATGTCAGGTAGCTTGGACTTATTTTCCATTCTGGATGAGTTAGTGAAGATTGATGGTACTCTTAGGAATAATAATACAATGTATGTACAATACAAGGGAACAATCAACATTCTAACTGAAAGGGGGGAGTAAAAGATAATGTGTGATGTCTATTATTTTGCAAGTTTGAAGCTCATAATCTTATGAGCATTAGTTAATTGGTACAAAAGGGATATAGAATAAATATTGAAGACAACGAATGTGTGATCATGGATAAAGATCCAAGTACTCGGTTGATGGCTAAAGTGCAAATGACGAGCAATATAATGTTTCTCCGAGATTGAAACTAGGTTTAAAAGAAAGTAATATCCCTAACCCATCATTTTGTGTTTTTGGTTATTATTGTGTATTAAGGCTATTTGAAAAAAGATTGTCTGAGATGAAGATATATTACCGATTAGGAGTAATGGAGATTGTGGGGAGGAAGAGGAAGCCTATACAAGAAGAGGTAAATTTTTAACCTTAATCTTGTTGAGTTTTCCTTGTAATTTTTTAGAATTAAGAATTCTAGCGTGGCTTCAAAGTCATGTAACTGTCATACAAGAATCATTGACGATTTAGCGAATCGTGGGTGATTTATGTGAATTGTTGGTGATTCATGTAGATCATCGGCGATTCATGTGAATCGCTAGAAATTAAAAATTTTATTGAAAATTTTGTTATTTTTTTAGGATTTCCCTAACTGTTTTAGCTTATGTAATGACTTTGTTTCATTGATTATATCATGATGATGATTCTAATGTTTTCTTCTATGTATTTTTGGTTTACAGGTGGATGTGAAACTTACCATTAGATAATGTGTCCCTTCGATGTTAGATGTGGTCAAGGACGATTTGACCAATGATGATTGGGAGCACTTAGAGGAAGTGGGTTTTGGGGGAGGAGGTATTTTACGTGGATTCACATCTGTCGCCGTAGTCTTATTCTTGCCCTGTTAGAGAGGTGGATTCCTTCCACCAACATTTTTTGTTTGCCTACTGGAGAGATGAGCATCACCTTAGAGGATGTTCATCGGATTACGAGATTTCCAGAGAGGGGTCAATCCATTTATTGCATTTCAGATATAGAGAGGGATGATACCATGCAGAGGTTGTATGGAGATGACTCTCAGGATGTGTGGTATTCATCTAGAGCCTTTGATTATCAAGCTTTGTACAATGTATAGAGAGATGGTTGTCCTCGGATGACCATGATGATGATGGGAATTTCTTGTTTTGCACTACCTAACTCAGGAAGAGGAAAATTTCCTTAGATGATGATAGGAGTGGTAGGAGAGATGATGGCACATCATACCATATTTGAGTGGGCCCCTACTCTACTAGCACATACATATAGAGATTTGTGGGCTTGGACAACCCACAAGCGATATGGCATTGATGTTGGTTTTTTGTTACAGTGTTGGGCCCACGAGAAGATTGTTATTTCTCACCCACTGAGGTTGTCAAGTGCCATTAACATGAGGCACCCAAGTTTTATAAGGAGTGCTAGTCTTGGGAGGGCCAGGAAGGCCAAGGGGCCTACTCATTACCGAGATTTGATATCAGGATTGTAGGTGGGAGATGTGATCTAGTGAGCATATGTTGGAATCCATTATTGGCCGGAGTTCCCAAATGATTTACAGAGCTTACAGCAGGATATCTAGGTATAGGCGGGAGAGCCGGGAGGATAGGCTGATGAGATTTAGTAGGATCGGGCGGCGGTTTGGCTTGATTCAGTACATTCCCGAGGATCCGGTTGCTTACAAATGGGAGGATGGAGATACAAAGACCCCGCATGTAGCATGTGGTAGGGCTTAAAGCCATTGCTGATCAAGTAGGGGCTATATATTTTGATGATCATTTTCATGAAAATGTGCAATAGGGAAATTGACAATTTCTAAGCATGAAAACGATACCCTTGTAGAAAAATTTTCATGTTTTATCATTTCCGAGGCATCTCGGGTCTACCCACTAGTCCAGTAACCTCCAAATTTGTGTTAATTCATTCCTCTAGGTGTTTTAGGAAAGTCAAATCAACCCCCCTATGTGGTTTTAGGAGTTCTTGAAAAATGCTATCTCTCGGGCAACTATGGGAAGGGCTATCATCAGCCTTCCTAAGACTGGAGAAACCCCTAGAGTGGAACAGAGGAGCGAAATCCAACATGGAGGTGAATTAAATTCCTAGAAGCATCATAGAATTAATTTTGGAATATTCAAGGAATATTTTGGGAGTTTGGAGTAGTTTGATCAAAATCAGGGTTCACAGGCCTAGGCAGTGCACAAGCCAAAATAGTTGTTGAGTCGCTAAAGGTGATTAGGAGATCCTGGGATGGAGTTAGGATCAAAATAAAAAATCATCAGAAAGGGAATTCAAAGATATACAATATGGTGAAATTTTAATTTTCACAACACTTTGGTGCAATGATGTTTTGTAAGTAGTTTTCTCATGCACATGTGGTGTACTAGATTAAAACTCAAATTTTTAGGGCATAAAATGGATGAATCAAGACCTATGACCCCCACCATTAGATTCAAAGCACATTTACAAAGTCAATATCATATAACATTACATCAAAAATGTCCATCGATAGCTCAAGATATTGCTGTTGCAAGTTGTCCTCAAGGTTCGAGAGTTAGTCAAATTTTGAGCTCCATGAGCATGGCGGGATTTTATGTCCACGATGTCCCTCAAGTTCGGGGACATCAAGGTTGGGAAAATGTTCCCAATCCCCTTGAATCCCTCTAAACCCACATATGACTTCCAAGATCACCAGTTCAGCCCCCAAGTGCTTGTGGGAGCTCAAAGCCTTAGTTGTCTGATCAATGCCACGTGTAATCACCAGGAGCATCATGGAATTTGATGTCCCTCACATCCCTCACATGTCAGGGACATAAAACCTTGAAAAATGTTCCCATCCCCTAAGGAGGACTTTTTGTCACCCATATGACCACCTTAGGCCCTTAGTGTTTTAAATATGATTTTAGCTTTCATTCCCTATCATTGGATTTCTGCCACGTGTCGTCACCTTGCTCATCATGGAATTTGATGTCCCTCATAGGTCGGGGACATAAAACCTTCAAAAATTCACCCATTTCCCTTCTCATCTAAATTGTAAATACTCACTTGTTTCCGCTTCTAACACAAATAAAAGGGAGTTTGAGTTAGTCAAACAAGAACATGTAAAAGGGAACACACATGAGAAAGTAGATAATCGAGCTTGATCACTTTGTGGAATAGAACAAAAATTAATAACGTTGACAATAAGATCAAAGATAATATTTGCATGCAAGATTCAAACACCTAACATCTAATGAACATAAGAACATCAAATGTTACAAGAGACAATGAATGAGACACAGATTTCATATTTCATTAACTCCAAAATGTTTTTCACAAAAGAACACAAAGTTTCTTCCAGAAACAAAGCTTGCACACAAAATTATTTTCTTCTCCTCTCTCAAAGTCACCTTTACAAGTGAGCCCTTCACTTCCTTTTATAACCCAAAATTTTATTACAAAGTATTTAGTGTTTTACATGATCATTAAATAAGGCACTTAAGTGACCTTTGACTTTTTCAACAACTTTATTAAAGACAACCAAAAAATAGAAATTACTTAAAATATCCATAGTTTCCCAAAAACAAATAACAACACCTTTTTAAATATACAATAATAACTAGTGCCTTATCCATTGAAATGGGGTCCACCTATCTCAAACGTATGAGAAATGGACTCTCCCAATCCATTAGATACCAAGAAAATTAACTCCCTGAACCGCCGGTGAAATTAGGATCTGCCGCTTTTTCCAGTTGAAAGGATCTAAACCTTCCCAAAGTTTCAAACATATTTTCTTCTTCTGGAGGTTCACTTGGTCGAAGAATAGCCTCACAAAATACCTATAATTCAAGAATTCTACTTGGCATATCATTTAAATTAACAATTTTGGATTGAGCATTCTCAAATAAGTTATTTAATTTGATGCACCACTCCATCGAAACTGACAAGAAATTGTTGGCGGGAGTGTACATGTCCTTAAAAATTGTGAAAATTGCTCTTCCACCTCCGCTCTCAGATGAACACCTTTAATTATGCTCATTTACAAGGTTGTAAGGAATCTCACTATGAAATCTTGAATCAAGGAGAGTGAAGTGAAGGCTTCATTACACATGCTTTCATAATGGATTATAGAATCCTTGAGAAGCATCTTTCTTGATTTGAGATGTAGACACCAAAGAAAACATGTCCCTCGATGTTCAAATTCGAGAATTCCTTCAATAGCTAAAACTAAAGATTCCATACTTATCATCTCCTGTAAACTGGGCAATATCTCATCCAAATTTGATATAGTAGAAACAAAAGTTTCTTTGAAAGAAATAATTGGATCAAGATATGCAATGACATCTTCATGAATTTTAACCGTGGTCTTGATCGTCCCATGACCTAAAACAAGAATCTTTGAAAGCCAAGTTTTAGTGGCATGGCCTAATGTGTTTATTTCTTTTGACAAACCGAGAGTCTCTTCATTTGGGACAGCCTTTGCATTAGGTATCGGGAAAGTGGATGATATGGGGTTTATCAAGTGTTGAACATATTCCACCAATTGATTCTTTCGGCCTTGAGTGAGAGTTTTGAGACTTATATTTCTCAAGTCTCTTTAGCACGATATTAATTGAATCTTGAGCCATCGCCATGTCACTTTCTAATGTAGATATTCCAATTCCAAGTCTAGAAACTTCATCAAGGGGTGTCATAGCATCATGCTCTTTATCAACTTATGGAATGGCAAGATTTGTGAATTTGTTTCCATCATTATCCACCATTATTCGAGAAAGAACCTTAGGCTTCTTAGGAATGGCCTCATTCGAAAGTTTGAAAAGGGCATCAAAATCAATGTCAATTGGCTTGCAAACTCCCTTCCTTTTCTTAACCTCAGAATCAACCCGGGAAGGAGTATCATGGACTATTTCCGCATATAAAATCCTAGAGCTTGAATCAATATTCTCATTATTTCCGACATCATGAGATCCTTCTTGAATCCTATCTATGACCTCGATTTGAGGAGACACAACCTCAATATCCACTTCCGATTATTCGGGAGATTTTGGGAAATCCCTTCATGAACTACATGCTCCAAAGTGTTTGATATTTGAATTACTCGCACTGAGTGGATGCTTGTGCAAACCATGGTGAGGTCATTTTCCACGAGATTCGAGTACTATTAACAATGCGGGTAGAAGAATCTCTACTTGAAGTAGAAAATCAAGACACACGCTGTCTTCCTTCTTCGGGGTTGGGATCTTTAGATCTTTCTCCTCGTGACACATTACTTGGCGAAATGGATTTTGGCAATCACTCCTTTCTTGCTTGTTTTGTATGATTGGATGGTACAAAGGTTGATTGAGAAGAGAATTTGGTCAAATGGAGGCCCCCTCATATTGGAAATTTTGTGATCCTGAAACATGATCTAGAATTGATTATGATTTGGCAAGTTCTCTATGATACCAAGATATGCTTCTTTCAATAATTGGTTGATTCTTGCTATCAAGAGAAAATTCATCTCTTTTGGTCCAGTCGATTCGAGGAAATGGGGTAAAAGCAACTGCATCATATGAGGGATCAATAACATCCTCATCATCATTTATGAATGAATTGGGAGGGCTCTTGATGCGTAAGGCCTGATCTAAGCAAGTGTTAGGTGAGATTACTCCCGTCTTCTTACCTCATGTTCATCCAAACAAGAAGCCCATAAATATTCCATGGTAGGATTATGTTGATACTTTTCTCCCAGAATCTTTTGCATATATCCATTGATATCAAACTGGGCTCTCTTCACATATGGATGGATGGTTATGAGAGTGAACTCTTTTTCCATGAGTTGTGCACTGAAAATATTTGGACATTGGTATTCCCCGATTTGAATTGGGAAATGAATTCCTGAATGGTGCTTGTCACTAAGAAGGTAGTGAACTTGGAATAATTGTCGCGTTAGCTCCATTAATGCCCATCTATCACTGACATACTTAGGAAGTTTCCATGGGGTACTAGTAAAGCCACTCACACAAATGTAGGAAAAAGATGAAAATTGAATAAACCAGGTTCCCCATTGGGAAATGACACCCATGGCTTCTTTAGAAAACCTTTCCTCAGTATTTTGATTCAGGTTCTGAATCATGCGGAAGGTGAATGCATCGTTGAATCTTTTAAAATGGTGAGAACTATATTTGAAACCGAGTTGAGGGTAATAATGAAAACCACTTTGTTTGATCGCCCCATGAATCCTCTCGTTTTAAGTCCCGAAAATGGATTTCTTCTTGCTACCACATAAGTCAGATACGATGTCATATAGAAGCATCCAGTCATCTTAACTTCTATCAATTGTTTGTGAAGGGTGTTACTAATAATGGTGGCCCAATCCACAAACCCATTCTTGGCTAGGATGATACGAGATAAACATATATATCCATGGGTGGAAAATCCTAGCGAGAAGGTAGACCGAAAACTCAACTTAGGAGAGTAATTATGTCCATGATTTCTTCCACGAACTCAATGCGGTACAGTTCTTTGGGAAGCCTATCAATTCGAGGTCTCTTGGTTACTAACTAGTTGTTGTTAACCATCTTGCTCCATCTAAGGGGTTCTTCATCCCAGAATTACTATGTTGACTGTGCGAGTGATATCCACATTCTCGGGAAATTTGGGTATGCCGAGAAATTCCTCAATGTGCTCTGGTGTGATTAAGAGGAAAGGCTCACGATTATCTTTAAAAATTCCTCATCTCTCAGGATCATAATGATCCACGTAAACAATAACCAATTCAGACATTGCACCGAGACATGAAATGTTGCTACTTGGGGTAGACCACTATGGTAAAGTCTATCTGATAAAATGGTTTTGCCTTCATTTTTCACCCGCTCGCAGAATTGTTGCACATTGATGTGACCCATTTTGTATCGATGTTGTCATATTTGACTTAATGGAACTTGGAGGGATAATTCCTTCAAATTCATACTTCAAGCGGATTTGTTTGATTTCTCCATTGGCTTCCTCGATCTCCCTATAGATTTGTTAGATTTTTGGCCATTATGAACCCATGGGTAATGGGTAACCGTTATGGGCTATTTTTGGGCCCATGGTTTTTGTTACCCATTGTTTTGATACCCATAGTTTTTTCCCATCGTTTTGATACCCATGCTTTTTGCCCATGGTTTTGATACCCATGGTTTTGTATCAAAGCGCTTAAGCAATTGTCTATTTATATGGTCTTATGCATATGATAGATAGACAAGAAAAAGTATTGCGAGATGTGCTTTGAATTTGGGTGTGAATTTCAGTAGAGTTTGTTGAGCATAACTCCAAATGGATCTCCGGGGTATTGTATTGAGAGAGTGGAGGCTTGTAATAAAATCGAGCAAGTTATTCTTGGTGGACATAGCCCAAATTGGGCGAACCACATTAAATCTTGTCTCTCTACGTTGTGTTATTTATTCTACACTTTTTATTTGAGATCTGTAATATTTTTCGCATATTAGTTTCTCTTGTTGTGATTCGTCGTAAGGGATTATTCCGCATATTTTATCTCTTATTTCCTAACAAATATGGTTAATATAGTCCACATGATTTTTAGGATTATTGATTTTGGTAGTTTGTTGATGACTAAGATTCTTGGTGGATTTAGTTAGGGGTGACTGAGCCAAAAATGTTTCTAATGGTATCATTTTTATAATTACGATTTGGGAGCAAGTGTAGTTGCAAAGACTATTTGTTGATGTAGGCATGGATCCAATAACAGTTTCGGGTAACAATGTGGGAAGAATTCTAGTGGTAAGTAGCGGTTCAGTGTCTGTGGGTTTATCTGGTGTTGGTATCAATTTGGTAAGCACTGAATCAATTGACAAGGGCAAGGGATTATTTTTATGTTGAGTGAAGAAGGGGATAGTTATGTAATAGCGACAACATGTTCATTAGTCTCTAACAAGGATTTTGTGGATATTTTTTCGCTAGGCAACGATAGCGGATGAAGAAATGGGTTCAATATTCATTATTGTGTTAATGGTTTGGACGACATTAGCTTGTGGTGAATCGGATGGAAAGGAGCGATTCGGGAAGGGTTGTTTGAATATATCAAGGTTTTGTTTTGGAGGTGCATTTAGATTATCTACATAGAGGTCACCTTTTTCAATCAAATCCTGAAGGATATTGTGAAAAGTGTGACATCTTTCTATTTCATGACCGTTTACTCGATGGAATTTGCAATAATCATTATCATGGTACCAAATGGGCTTTGACACTGATATGTTGATAGGTCGAATGAGAGGTAATGATATGATATTATAAGTGAGTAATTTTTGAATACTGCACTATAAGTTTCTGCTATGGGTGTGTAACTACATTGTTGGTAGACTCATTTGACAATAAGATTTTCTTTAGTAGAAGATTTGATGACAATGGCATTAGCAAATTTGCTTTTGGTTTTTTCTAGATTAGATGTTGGTTTATATGGGAACTCTACTTTTGGTTTCTTGGGGTGAAGCTTCACCCACCTGTCTTCTAGTGATCACAATCCTAACTTACGGGCCATGGTGAATTCTTCATCGAAGGTGTGGAATGATTGGATTTGTAAAGTGGATGAGATATGCTTAGCACAAGTGCGACAGAAAATATCAATCAATTATGTCTGTGGTAATGTGAAGGATAACTGATTGGTTACACCCCTCCAATGGGAAATGAAGTTGGTGACGCATTCATCTTCAAATTGTCTAATGGCATATAAATCATTAATAGTGATTTTACAAGCTAAATTTATGGAGAAATGATCTAGAAAGAGTTGGGCAAGCTGCGCAAAAAAAAATAAGGAATGTTGTGGAATGTTATTGTACCAGCCAGAGAAGGACCTATAAGAGACATAGAGCATGTTGTTACCATTAAATATTGGTCATGGGATATCTAATAACATGCATGACAAAAAGCATGAATGTGTCGATGAGGGTCCTCTTTGTTGTAGAACTTGATAAACTTAAGGAGCTCCCAGTGAGGGGGATATGGTTTGTATGGTATGAAAAGATGAATGGGTTTGTTACAGATTTTTTCATAGGAGAGAGTATTTTTGGATGAGGATGAGGCAGCCTCAAAACAGGATATGCAGCTTAGGATGGCCTGGAGGGGGTCTGTCTGATCCTGTTGGCCCAAAGATGGGCTAGGTTGATATGAGTACTAGGGGGAATATGCCTGATGTTGTTGTAGAATGTCTTGTTGATGAGGAACATTTATTTGAGGGATATTTTGCTGATAAGAGAGGTTAATTTGATAAGGATTATTTTGTTGTGAATTGTTATGTTGTTGTGAAACGTTATGTTGTTGTGAAACGTTATGGAATATTTTTTTGAGGTGCATGTTGTTGATGAGGAAAGTTCTATTGAGGAATGTTCTACGATAGGAATGTTCGATGATGGAATGTTTTATCTTTGGGATGTTTTTCGATGGGATATTTTGTTGATAGAAGTTTTTTTGGGGAAAGAACATCGTTGAAAATCACTTGATTGCAGAGTTTGAATGTATTGGTATGGTCTCGATACTTGTGTAAGAGAATGTGAATATGTGGGAATGTGTTGGAATGGTGTAGAAGAAGTAGCAAATGATTGTGTTTTCCGCACGAATGTTTTGTTGTAGAATATTTTTTGTGGAATATTTGTGACATCAAAGGTTGAGAAAGTTACGGCATGTATTGCAAAGCGGGATGTGTAATGGTAATAACACTAGTGTTAATCATCAGTTTTGTTGAAGGGATAGACATGGTGATGCTTTGAATGGGAATGATATTCTATTGAGATGATATAAGAGTAGAAAGAGGAACATAACTTGAATGATGACGTTGATACCTATTAGGAGCTCTAAAATCCATCGTGGAGGCAGTGGCACTACTTTGGAGAAGTGCAGACCCTATTGAGGGACTAGAGGAAGACATAAGTTGTTAGGTAGACACGTTTTGTGATGAGATCATATGGAGATCATAAAAACTATTGAGGAAACATCAAATGTGTTTGGTTGACTTACAAAAGGTTTCTCGTCTAATGTGTCAAATGGATTGGAAGAGCTAGTAGCATTCTCAGATTGGCTAATGCTTAGCATTTCAGGTTTGAGCTGAAGTATAAAAAAAAAAAACTATTGGATAATAGGTTCTTGGTTTTATTCAATGAGTTGTGTAATGGCAAGTAAAGGGTTGTGAGCATGTGCAAATGACACGGTGTGAGTGATCGCATTTGTAGATTTCTCACTGCCAGGTATGCATTAAGAGCAATGGGATTCGAATCTAACATGTCCTCAAAAATAGGATCACCTCCATTATAAAATGGGAGTTCATGTGCAATGGAGGAAAATGAATTTTTTGATTCCAATGTATAAAGAATTCATCCATGGTATTGTTGCGGAGAATGAAAGGATTGTTGTCCAATTTCATTTTTATGACCAAACCCTACTCCATTCCATGTTTGTGTGTTGGAAAAGGGATTGGATGCGTTTGTTTGATAAAGTAATGCTTTTGGTTGCATTGGCGAAGAAATTGTTACTGGGAGTGGTGTGGTACAAAGTGGGGCTTGAATTTGAAATATAGGCAATGGGGTAGACATATTTTCAGATTGTTGGTTATGTACTTGTTGTCTAGTAAGAAGCATGATAAAAAACACACACACAACACGAGATAGTAAAATGATTAATGACTAAATGTATTTATTAACAATCAACAAGCAAAGGGAAGAAAATAATTATTTCATTCTTATCTTAATTTATTATGAAAGGTGAATTGTGTAAAATAGTCAACGAGGGTCCTAAGAAATGGCTATCTAAGGCGGGTTTGGTGTGTTTAAAGGAATATTCCTTTATATACCCGAAGGTACGTGAGGCACAAATTTTTACTATTGTCAATACAGGCGTGTATATTGGGGCTATGATAAGGGAGTTGGGTCTTGAACCAAAATATATCTGACAAACAGTGTTTATGGGCCTACACCCTCACTTTACGGTCTCACTATGATAAGGGAGTTGGGTGAGCCAAAATATGTTTATTTTAGAATTTGACAAACAAAATGTGTTTATGCTCGGCAAAACGGAAAGATAAAATATGGAACACCAAGTCGATTTCCTATTGGGTGATGAAATCTCAATCAATTTCACATGGGTGGGAGTTTGTTTAGATGCATTTTTATTATAATGTTTATAGTGTGTTAAGTGGAATTACAGTGATTAAGCCAATATAACGATTAGCAATTGAAAAAAAAATTCAAAATGATGGAAGTTGTAAATAGGGAAAAAGTGACCTAGATATTTTCACAAACAAGAGAATGAGTTTCTAGATACCCATGGATTGAATCATTGGTTTCTTACCTCTCTTCAAATTATATCAAGCACATTTGAGCTTTATTTAGTACATATGATTATGTATGAGTCATGGATAGAAATGTAATCCTTATATGCTAAGAATTTTAAATCTTCACGTAGTAGATATTTTCACAAACAAGAGAATGAGTTTCGCTTGAATCATTGGTTTCGTCCCTCTTCTTCAAGTAGTGTCCGGGTCATGGGAAATGTAATCTTGGCGAAGAAGTTTAAATCTTCTTCCCGGGTTTCGTATTGCAGGGAAAAGTAGACTTTGAACCGGAGATGCTGATGTGGTTAACATAATTGGAATCGGAGGCAATACGGTAATCCTCCTCCGATGTTTGAGACCGGTCTCGTATTGTCGTTCATCTTGGACAAGATCCTCTTGGAGCCTTATTGCTTCATCGTATGCCTCCCAAAAGGCATCGTGGCTTCTTGGATGTGTTGTGTTGCAGCAGAAATTGCCTCTAAGTGATCAAATGGATTTTCTAGATTTCACAAAGTTCAAGATCATGGAGCAAGTTGTATTGCTCCTAGTATAATGGATGGTGGACAACAGAATGGAATCGGTTGTTGGCAAGTTAGAACCTCCTAATGATAATCGAAGACATCATGCTAGAAAAAGGATTAGTGGCTAACAAGGAAAATGAAACATTTTGATTAGATTTAGTAAAAAATGATGAAAAATCATGAAAGCATAGGAATCACTAGAGATTCGTGAGAAATCATTGGTGATTGGGCTAATCGCTAGCGACATCGTAAAATACGAGAATTGTTACAAACATAGCCTAAGCTCATGATTCGAGTCTTTGATTTAATGAAACAAACTGTTATCCAACATATAAATTTAATACAAGAAAAAATCTACCTTTTTCTAATATTTAAACTAAATTGAAATGATTTATTTACCTTGCAAGTTGCGTTGGTAGACGAAGAATGGAAGAGGCGGTAGTTATAGGATGAAAACGATCAATACGATGATGAATCGACATTTTTTAGCAATGTAATGTTAGATAGTGTTGTGGTGAAGTATATAGATACCTCATAAACTAGGATTGGAACAGCCTAAACCTACAAATCTTGATAATTTTATCCCCCAAATGAGTTCTAAACAACTATATATAGATCATCGGCGATTGGGTAAATTGTCAACGATTAGGAGAAAATTAGTTTGGTTAGAAAATAACATGATTTCCTTCCATTTTTAGTTCAAAACAATGCATTTTGAAGTGATGAGGATGGGGGATGGTTAAAAAAGCATGAGCTATGTTTTTAGGATGGGAGAACTTTCTTTTTGGAGGATTTGGCTAGTTAGAAGGCTTAGTTAGATAGGAAATAGGTTAGTGCTTTTTAGGAAGTGGTTTAGACGGTTTAGTGAGGTGTCCGAGTTAACTCAACGAGGTGTGAGGGTGAGGTGTGAGGGGATAATAGGTAATTTAATTATTTTAATTAAATAACCATTTTAGATCTTTCTGTATATGATGGGTCATAACTAAATTAATTAAAAAGGTGTGGTATAGTGGGGTCTCGCAAATGTGTTGTCTTTGGTCATGAGTATATTTGGTCTCAAAGGGGGCATAGATGTTTGGTGTCTACACTATCATACCACTCTTTATAATTGGTAATAGACACCCCAAAATTAGCTAATGCATCCACAGATTTATTTCCTTCCCTATAAACATGTTGGAACTTTATGTTAAGACCATTGCATAGGTAGAAAGATTCATTTACAAAGTCCCTTATAGATCTACTCTCGGAGCTTGGTTTTTATAGAGGTTATTGATTATGTTCATAGTGTCACTTTCAAAAATGAGGTAATCCACATTGAGAGCTCTAGTAATTCGATGCCCTAGAGAGATGTTAGTGCTTCCAAGTATTGATTTGACCGATTACCCATGGGTCTAGCAGCAAGCAACGATGAGATGACCCTTATGATTTCGATAAGACCACCACCACCTATCTGCATTGAGGTTGCCTTTAGAGGCACAAATGAGGTTTGTTTGATGCATGCGCAACATGCTCTATTCTTAGAGTCTTATCACGATTTATTTTTATGTAAGAGCTCTCTATATATGAGGCATTGTAATCATTAAAAGAACATATTGAAGAAGAAAAGTTGAAGTTAAAGGAGTAATAGAATTATGCACAACATTGTTGTTTGGATTAAATCTCTATTAATTTTTCATTTTTATTATTTATGTATTTGTTGTTTTTATTTTCTATAATTCTACACCTAAGTACAAAAGACCTCATATTGTGGAAATATCATTTTCATAGTTGTGTGATGGATTAGTGTTGCATTGCAAGAATAACAAATATCACTTGATTATAGAGTAAGAAGTATTTTTATAATCGTCATGAAACTATTTTATATTTAAAATTACCTTAGTATAAAAGACATCGGATTGGGGAAAGATGGTTTTCATTGTTTGGTGGATCAATGTTGCATCGCAACTAGAAAAAATCCCACTTGATGACAAAAGAGTAAGAAGTATTTTTATAAACACCATAATACTATTTTATATTCAAAATTGTGTAAGTACAAAATACCTTAGATAGTGGAAAGGTGGTTTTCATATTTTTGTGATGGAAGAACATGATAGTTAAATGTTTTTATAGTGGTGCATAATATGGTTGAAGTCTATGTCACACATTACGGAAAACTTTATAGAAAAAAATTCAAAATTTTCCAAACTTTAACCTCATTAAACATAAACATAAGCATGAATTTTATCCATTATTTTTATATGGGAAGTTCTTAAAAATGTTTTGTACTATTTTATAAATGTGTGTATACATATATACATGGAGTGAAAAGTAGAGAATAGAAAGATATCTTAACTTTGTCTAGCTGATATATTTATGTTTTTGAAAGAAAATTAGAAGATATTTTTATTGGCAAAGTCAAACCGAACTTTATCCTTATCAAGCATGAACTCAAACTCAAACCTTGTGATGTATGTTGAAGCCAAATAGCCTAGATGTAGAGAAAAATTCCCTTTCAAAGAAAATCTCAACTTCAAAACCTTTGAGTTTCATTTTCTAAAATTCATGAATTTGTTAAAGTGTGATTGTGTGAGTGACCAAGCATAAAGACAAGTTTTAAAATGAGGTAACTGGACTTAATGTATGTTGAATCAAGAAGATCTATATAAAGTGTTGGAAATAGATAATTTCTCCCCACATGATTTTGCTATTATTAGGAAAAGCAAAAAGCAACTTGCTTTTCCATGCATAGTTTAGTTTTAATTAGATGTCCTTATTTTTAGGATAAAAGCAAATAAAAGAAATCTTTGTTTGCATGCACAAAAATATGTGCTATTTTTAGCTAATAGTTCTATTATTAAGATTGCTCTATTTTTAGAATTGTGTGTTCTATTGTTAGATGAAAGACCTCTATATATTGGAGGTAATTGTAAGTGTTTGTACACATGATGTATTGAGTTGAAGCTCTGACAAAGAAGAAGATATATATGCACAAAAGTGTTGATTTGAGTTTGGAATACTTTGTTTATTTACAATATTCTTTATTTTATTTCTATTGTTCATTATTTTATTTGCCTAATTTCTACAAATTGGTATTAGAGTGTTGTTTTTTTAGAATGTTTATAATTAATAGCAAGCTATGGCTTTATATATACGATCTATAGACATCGTAATTTATAGGAAATAATTATGAATATTGGTCATTAACCATGAAGGCACTATTTAAATCCCGGGATGTGTGGAAAATTGTAAAAATGGTTACACAAAGCCCACAGATGCAACAACATATAATATACTCTCACAGAGACAGAAAGATGCTTTGAAAGAATTAAGAAAGAAATATAGAAAACCTCTTTTCTTTATTCATCAAGCCATGCATGAAAGCATTCTACCTAGAGTGACAAGGGCTAGTAAAGCAATAATAGCATGGGACACTCTCCAAGTTATGTATCAAGTTAAGGAGAAAGTAAAAGCGCCAAACTGAAATTACTTCAAGAGATTTTGAAAATATGTTAATGAAATATTAAAATCCCATAGAATCATTCTTTACTTTTGTAATTGTTTTATTCAATCAAATTATATCCTATGGTGAAATTATTGAAGACAGTAACGATTATTGAAAAGTTATTTAGAAGTTTTCCTGCAAATTTTGATCCTTTAGTAGTTGTTATTGAAAAACTAAAGATCTAAGTCATTTTTCAATTGATGAGTTGCATGCATCACTAATAAATCATGAACAAGGGTTGAATATGTAGTGCCCACTTCCCTTCAAAACCTTTTCCTTTGATTATGATATTGTCGACTACACTTATGGACATTGTTATAACTTTTTGATTTCGATTTGTAGCTTGTTGTAGTGTGAAACTAGATGTTAGAAATCTTTGGATTGTTGTTGATTTCGATTCATATATGATGCATGTGGATTGTTAGAGACATTTTATATTGATTTTGATATGTTGTGGACATATATATATATATATATATATATTTCGACATGCGATATACTTTGCGATGTCACCATGAGTAGGCTTTGATAATTGAATTAATGTTGTGATCATTTTGACATGGATGAAACATTGGATAGAAATGTTGCTAGAAATTTGTAAATGATTCATAATAGCTTAGATGATATTAATTCATATATAGATAATTTTAGATTTATATTGCATATTTTGGCATGGATGTTTTAATGTGGCCACGAGGCCGAATGAGGTATTATGTGTTTTGTAGGTACACACACACACACACACACACACACACACACACACACACACACACACACACACACACACACACACATATTTTGGCATGGATGTTTTAATGCGTATACAAGGCCGAAGAAGGTATTATGTGTTTTGTAGGTATATATATATACACACACACACACATATACACACACACACACACAGATATATATATATATATATATATATATATATATATATATATATATATATATTATACAACAACATTGGGGGATTGGAGACAAACCACATTGGAATTCTAGATGAATTCAACAAGGGTCACCATGGCAACATATAATTGTGTGTGTTAGAATTATTTGGTTAGGGGAAATTGTGACCAAGGGTCATGTGTTACATTTGTATTAGTCCCTTTAATTGATGTTAGTATGTGGTTATTTTAGTGATGTAATTTACTTGTATTTATTTAGATTTGTATGTATGTTTTCCCCTTTATTTTAATGGGTCTAAGTGTCTTATTAAAGTTAATAAATCTTGTTCTAAACTAATTAAAGATGTGACCAAAATAAATTCATTTATTAGAGTAGATTTCTCTTGGATTTGGTGTTGTAAGTTGAGTTTTGGGGATTTTGAGTGTTGTGCACTCTACCGTTCATGAGAAACTCGAATTTGGCCTTAAGGGCCAATTTAGAAGGCTTGTGGGACAAGTTAAACTTGTCCCACACCTCTTAGATTTCTATACCAACACTACCTATGGGTTGGGGGTCAAAATTAGACCTCATTAGGTGTTTTGGGAAGATAAAAAGGTGAAATGATTATTACACTTTCTTTCAAATAATTAATTTTATCCTTAGGGGGTGTGGGTTTAGATGGTGTATGTAAGTAACTTGTCATTTCTCTCACCCACCAATTTATAGTGCATTGGGGTTGAGGTTTGAATTCTTAGGTGGAGTTGAGGATGAGTGATGTGGCATCCTACATGGAGCCACTTGATCCTCCCTCTCTCCTTTTTCTATTTATTGAAATTCATTTGCTTGATTGGGGGTTACTTCATTATTTATGTGCTCTTTTATTTTTGGAGAGTTACAGAATTGTTGGGAGTGCTTGTGTATTGTGGGAGATTGTGGATGCTTTCTTGGTTTTGAGGAGCTTGGAGACTTAATCTTGGAACAAGCTCTACTATGGAAAGGTAGGAGTTTTACCTTGCTTATGTTATGCTTTATTTTGTGTTTATGTGTTTGTGTTGAGCATTGTCTTCTTTGGAATGCTTGTTGGGTGTGGGTAGATTGCCTAAGTTTGGAGTAGGAGGAGACTATGGGAGATTTCATGTAGGGAGGCATAACCGTTTACCTATTGTTTAGAGGGAGTTTGGGTTGGGTGCCCAACCTTATACAAGGAATGCTTGCATTTCTTTCTTGTTTCATTTATGAGGGAGGCATAAGAAATTAAGGGAGGCATAAGAGTATGTGGAAGGTATAAGGGGTACTTGCGGGAGGCATAAGAGTATGTAGGGATTTGAGATATGCATTGGAGGCCTTAAGGTGGGCACCCATTCCCATTGGGAGGCATAAGTTGGAATCAAAATGCATATATTTTGTAAAGTTTAGTTGGAAGTTACATTGTGAAAAAGGAAAGTTGTATTCAAACATTTACTATTAAATTAATATTGTATGTGGAAAGAAAAAACAAAAATAAAGGAGAAAGATTTGTATTGTGGAGTTAGTTTTGAGAAATAGAAAATAAAGTAATTCCCTTCATTTGGAATCTTGGTTGTATTGTGATAAAAGTAGTTCCTTGTGTTAAATTATATGAGTTATTTTCCATGGAAAAAGAAAGTTTAATTTCATTATGAATTTGTTTAATTGTAAATGAGAAAGAAGGAAATATAGAAGTTGTAAGAAGTTGAACTTGTATGCATAGTAAACTTGAATGGAAAATAAAGTTATTATAGTATTTTGAATCTATAATTTATACTTAATGGAAGAGAAAACAAATTGTAAGTATGTGCTATTTGGAAATGGTGATTTTAAGTAAGGAAATAGCAATGTTAGAAGTAGATATAAATTCCTTTTATTCTTGATATTGAGGAAAAATTTAGTTGAAAAAGATAAAATAGACCTTGTAGTTGTATTAATACTTTTAGAATAGAAAATGCTTAAATGAATAAATTTTAACTAAAAAAGGGACAATAGGAATGAAATCTCAAAACGAGAAATTCTATATGTTCCAAATTAAGATTAGAATGCAATTTAGCACCCTTTAGTACCTTTTAGTTTTTGAGAAAATCTCAGTTTTAAGGTTCTATTTTTTTTGAAATAGGATTGTTGCCCTATGCATAGCGACGGTCTCATAACCGCCACTCGAAGTTAAGGTGGAGGTCTCAAAACCACCGCTCAGTAGGGTGGCGGTCTGTGGTTTTTCACCCATGTAGGGCGGTAGTCCCAAGACCGCTGGTTTGCTTTGGGCGGCAATTCATCACTTACTGACAAGAAATCTACAGCCTCGCACTGTGTGAAAACCAAAACTGGTCTTTACTAATTTATAAGATGTAAAATTTAACTAATGACTACTAGCATGTAAACAAAGAGTAATCCCATGGATTTGAACAATAAAACATACAAATGGTGGATTAAAAACATTCTTTTCATCTATAACAATGGGGTAGGGTCCACCCAAATTTGAAAACCCAAATACACTTAGTGTGGAAACAAAACCAGATTGGTGGAGGAAATCCTTCCTAATCCTTGAATGAAATAGATTACATTAATAAAACTAAAACTAAACTAAGTCTAAAATAGATCTCCTTATAGAATTCTCGATAGTTCTTCCTCTTTTTTTGCCATGGCTTCCTCCTCTCCAACCTACAAATTAACAAAAGGAAATAAACTAAATGAGGAGAATAGAATAAAGAAAAGGTTTTAATAGAAATTCATAAGGAAATTTAGGGCTAGTTTAGAACCCTAGGATCTAGTTGCCAAGAATGAATTGATCTAAGGGTGGAGGTTTCACCCTACTTTTGTTTGGTGAAAATGAATTTTTAAATGTTTAATTTAAAATGCTTAAGCGTATGTGTAGATGGGTGAGTGGGGCCATGTAAATTTCCTTGGGAGTAAAGACTCTATTAATCGTTAGTATGTTGTAAGAATTAATTAAAAGGACTTTAAACTATTAGGATAATGAAACTAGATTAATTAAGCATGAAGTTAGTCATATTTGGAGTGAACATTAACTAAGAAGAAAAAACATTTAACCAAGTAAATTAAGTTATGGCACTTCCTAGTTGACCTTTAATTAATCGACCTTAGAGGTAAAGTAATTTCAAAATTTAATGTTTTAGCTAGACTTGGCCTATCAATTTTTAAAGTTGATTTTAGTGATGTAAGTTAGCTTAAAGACCCTAAGGATCAAACACCCTTGCAACCTTCCTATAACTTAAACAAAAAAATTAGTAGCAATGTTTGAGTTAAGTGTTGGGTTGAAGTGTGTTCCTAGAACGTCGTTTTTATGGGCGTTACATTTGGTATTAGAGCCGTGGGTTCAAATCTTGGACCATTGGGCACACCTAGAAAACATGAAACATGAACTTTTAACCTAGTGCAAAATTGTTATTTTAAATCTAGAAAACCACAATGTCTGATAATTGTATAATTTAGGAAACATAGAAAACTGAAACAAGACCTAGAACAATGAACTAACTCTCACCTTGGTTTGTGCAGGAGGCGCGAGATTAGACGAGGGGTATTTTTACATAGACCTAGATATACCACCTTCCAGAGCAGGCTGTAGTGACCATTCTACCTAAGATTTTATAGACACTTCAGGACGTCAATGTCATTATACGTGGAGGATCCCTAGGGGGTGACATGATAGATAGGATATGCATGCAAGAATTTCTGGGCACGCAAGGCATGCTTGCGTGAAACTCTGGGCATGCAAGGTGCGCGTGCATGAAGCTTCACTTTTTCTTCAAACTTCAGAATGCCATAACTTTTGTTAGGGAACTCGGATTTTGGAAAAAAAGGACTTTTTGGAATTATTTCAATATCCTCTTTGCACAAAGACCTTAATAATTAAATTTGGATAAATTTTTGAGGGTCACTTTTGAGAAAAATGCTCTGCAGCCTTATAAAATGAAGACTGGTAATTTTTGACTTATAAAATTTTGTTCAATTCGACCTCCTTCCTTTCTCAACATGCCAAAAAATATGGAGGGTTGTTCTTAGAGGATTTTAGGATGGATAGCAAGGGTTAATTTTTTGGTTGAAGATCAATTCAAAATTTCTCAATTTGACGAAAAAAAAAAACATTGACCGGCAGATTTTGTCTTTGCTTGATTTGAAAGATTATTTAAAAATTTCTTAAGTATTTTAGTTTGTTTGGGGTTGTTTTAACCATACTAAGTTCAATTTAACGTTTCCTTTTATTGTTCATTGTTGTAAGGGTCATTCTTTGCATTTTGAATAAAATAATTACCAGTATGAGAAATTTTCTAACAGATTTCCATACCTTCAAATTCGAATTAATCCAATTGCATTTACCAAAATTAAAAATATGAATTCATTATAATCCAACAATATAATGTTATTATTTACTTCAAACAAAAGGTAGAAACAATAATGTAATTTACTTCTCTTTCAACAACGGGTTTTCAAACACAGAGAGTGCAATAATTCTCGATCACACCTTCCAAACCAGATTTTAAATACATTTCAAAGTAGATTTAAAACAACAAGTAACCTATTTTGTAAAGGTAGAACAAAATTTATTCAGTTGGAATGATTTCTTTTACAACTTCTTCATTTACAGTGATCAAATACAACTTACAAAGATATGATCTTTCTTTTCTTTCATTAAAAAAAAAAAGAACTTTGTGCATCACTTTCACATTTCGAATATAACCATTTCATTTCTAAAATAGAGAAACTCTTCATTAAAAATATATTACATTTTCATCCACTTGAAGTGGGGAAAAAGTTTACAAAAATAACTCTCACAAGGGACTGTCAAAAATTGTCTTTTTCCTTTACCCTTAACAACAACATGAAGATTCTCCATTTATTTCAATTTTATCACAACAAAGGGAAGGGAAAGGCAACACTCTCCACCTAACCAAGACATCCAATGAAAGGAGAAGTCATCCTTCTTCATTGGTCCCGAGCCCCAACCACAATGCAATAGAAGATGTGTTTCAACTCATGGAAACAACAAGCTTCCATAAACACACATGCAAACTTCACATTAAAAGCACAGTCCAAAATAGAATGTAGTTTGTAACCAAATTAAGACATAACAACCAAAACTCGGGCTTCATCATGCAAGCCAAAGGAGCAAGAAACTATGGGGGATGCTACTTATGCCTCCAAAAGGGGAAATGGGTATCACCACATGGGAACAAACCACCAAAATACATATCCTTTCAAATCGTTGACATACCCTTATGCCTCCCCCAGGTATCCCTTACTCCTACATTTCTTTATGCCTCCCCAACCTCTTATGGCACCCCATAACGAGTACAGAAATGCAAGCTATTTCTCTTTACAAGGTGGAACCCAAATCCCAACTCCCTCAACACTTATACCTCCCCAAGACACGTATGCCTCCCTCAAGAGTACCCCATAGTCTTCACCTACACCATCCCTAATCCATCTACCAAACATCCCACAAAAATAACAAACATACAAGCATTTACAAATTCATAAAAGGGGAAAGAAGAGCATTTCCTAGAGCCAAGCTCTTACCTCTCCATAATGGAGTTTGTTCTAAGTTCAAAACAACAAACTCCTTCCAATGCAAGCAATCCAAATATCAACTCAACACAAGTGTTCAACAATCTTCCCCACTTCTCCTAAAACAAGAGCTCTCCCAAAAACCAAAAGGAAGTCTCCCAAAATGAAGTGATAAAAGTGAAGCAACTCAAAACAAGCTAAGGAATCCCAATAAATAGAAGAGGGAAGAGAAGAGGATGAGTTGGATCCATGTAGGATGCCACATCACACATCATCAACCCCAACACAAAATTCAACTTCATTCTCCAATGCATAATCAATAGGTGGGTGAATAATATGAAAGTTTTACTTACACACTCCAATCAAGCCCACACCCCATAAGCACTAAAATTAAAAACATGAAGAAAGTGCAATCAAAACATGTAACTTAACGTACAAAAATGAACAAAGAAGGTATAAAATTAACTCTCCAACCATAGGTAAGGTTGGTAAATAAATTTAATATGTGTGGGACAAGTTTAACTTGTACCACAAGCCTCCAAAATCATCCCCAAGGACAAATTCGAGTTTCCAAGAAGGTGGAGTGTTTTATACTCCAAAACAACTTACATGTCTCTTACACATTGCTTACCCATTACTTACAACATTTTAATTCAAGGCCAACAACTCTATTAATTACTTCCTTATGAAATATTTTAATTAATTAACTTTTAACAATATGATTACTCACATTAATTAACACACCATTTAATAAATAATGAAAGGGTCAATGCACCACAAAATAAACACATACAAACATTAACAAGGGACCAAATAAAAAAAATACAAAAAATCCCTTGGTCACATTTAAAGGTGATCCCCCATGGGAATCCCTAACACAATCAAACACACAAACAAATACAGTTGCCATGGTGACCTTGTTCAATTCATCTAGAATTCCAAAGTGGTTGGTCCCCAATCCCCTGATGTTTGTTGTGATATTTTAAACCTGCAAAATACAAATATCTCCTTTGGCCTCGTGGCCATATCAGAACATCCAAATGAATATAAATATAATTTCAAGATCATCAATATATATGTGAATCACAATAATCATCAAGAAAATCAGCAGTATCACTTACAATTTCATCCAAAACTATATCATCATCAATTTTAATTCAATTCTCATTTTCTAGGTCTATAAAAATATCCAAATATCACAAGTCCAAACAACATCTATAATATAACCATGTCAAACAGTATATCAACATCAATATCTAAAATGTCTCTAATAATCATCATGCATCATATAGAATCAAAGTAACCAATAATCCATGATCGAACATCTAACATCATACCAAATCAAAACTATAATAATGTCCATGATAATTTCAATAGTGTCATGATCAGTATCAAAAGGTGTCAAAGGGAAGTGGGAACTACATCCCCCTCCCCTTAGACTCGACTTCCTCCTAGAAGTCTCTGGAACAGATGGGGAAACTGAACTCGTAACAATGTAGCATCCTCTCAAGTAGATGCAGTTTCATCATATATGTCCCATTACACTCACACTTGATCAATCTCCCTACCTCGAAGGCCCAAGGTTTGGCGATCTATAATGCGAACGGTCTCCACCATCACCTGCCCTTGATCCTACACCTACAATGAGGTCCAATCTAGCACATGAGAAGGATCTGCAATATATCTCCTAAGGAATGAAACATGAAACACATCTTGTACGTGAGACAAGCTAGGTGGCAATGCTAGATGGTAGGCAAAAAGGGCCGATACGCTCCAAGTTATCAAAAGGACCAATGAATCTAGGAGCTAACTTAGAACCTTTTCCATAATGGATAGGGCTCTTATGTGGTCTGACACGAAGGAACACCTTCATGCCCACATCAAAACTATAGTCAGTCCTATGTTGATCTCGCATACTTTTTCTACATCATGTGCCTCATGCAGTCTCGTCGATCAAAACCATCTACTACTCCATGTCCCGTAACAAAGCTTGTCCAAGAGAAACCTATCCTCTAACCTGTCCCAACTAAGAGTTGTCTTGCACTCTCGCCATACAAAGCCTAAAAAGGTGCCATGCCTATAAAACTCTGAAAACTATTATTATAGGCAAACTCCACCAAGTACAAGTACTCCTCCCATCTTGATTGATGATCCATAACATACATCCTGAGCATATCCTCTAAAATCTGATTCACGTGCTCCGTCTGTCCATCTATCTCAGGGTGATATGTTGTGCTGAACTTGATCTTCATCCCGAGGGTGTGTTGCATGGTAGTCCAAAAATGGGAAGTATAAAAAGGATAACGGTCACAAATGATCTTCTACGAGAATCCCATGCAACCTGACAATCTCATCAGATAAACTCGTGTCACTAGACTAGTTGTATAAGTGGTCTTCACCAAAGAAAAGTGAGCCACTTTTGTCAATATATCCACCGTGACCATGATGGTGTTATGGTGATATCTTGACATTGGTAGCCCAACAATGAAGTCCATGGAAATGGTGTCCCAATTCCATTCTCGGTATAGCATGATGAAAGAGAAGGCCGGTTGGATGCGATGCTCGGTCTTCACTTTCGGCACTCTAAACAACATGACACAAACAGATCCACGTCTCTACAAACTCCTCTCCAATGATACAACTGTCTCAAAGTAGCATGCATCTTCTTCACCCCAGGATGGGCTGAATAGGGTGCACGATGTGCCTCTGTCAAGATATCCTGCCTCAAGCCTTCGTCACTAGGAACAAAAATCTGACCTCTGTGCCTGAGAAGTTCATCTGCCTCTAATGAGAAACCATCAAACTTACCCTCAAGGGGTCTCTGGGACTCGATCTCTGCTCTCGCTACAATGTAGAAGCTATCAAGAGGAAACTGTTGTAGAATCCTACTCCGTAAATCTATGCCCACTGAAGTGGCCATAACCACATGTCTTTGTCTGCTGAGAGCATCTGTAACCACATTCTCCTTTCCCTTCACATGATCTATCTACATATCATACTCACAAAGCAACTCCATCCAATGCCACTGACGAGTGTTGAGATTGGGTTACGTGAAGAGATGGTGGAGACTTAAGTGATCTATCCTTAGTGTGAATCTCTGACCAAGAAGAAAGTATCTCTATCGAACCAAGGCATGCAAAACTACCGCAAGCTCAAGATCATGATTCAGATAATTAAGCTCATAATATTTGAGTTTGCAAGACTCAAAGGCCACTCCTCTACCCTCCTACATCAACACGCCTCCAAGTCTTACCAAAGAAGCATCCGTGCATACAAAAAAATCACCCTGTGGATCCGGCACTACAAGAATGAGTGTTTTTGTGAGGCACTCCTTTAATGTCTGAAGGCCTCGCTCACATCTATCCATCCAAACAAACTTCTTCCCTTTCCACTGAAGAAAAGTGATGGGGTGGGTAATCCTAGAGAAATCTGAACAAATCTTTTGTAATAACCTACTAACCCCATGCTAGTTGTGCACCTCTGTCATAGTAGTGGGTGCTAGCCAATCCACAATAGCTCGAATCTTAGAAGGATCGACTGTGATACCTTCCCTAGAAATGATGTGACCCAAATATTGTACCTCTGTCGAAAGAATGCACACTTCTCCAAGTTCCCGTAAAGTTGTTGCTCACGAAGACATTGAAGAACCTGGTGAAGGTTCCTTCATGCTCCTCACGCGTACGTGAGTAAATCAAAATGTCATCAAGGAAGATGAGCATGAAGTGATCTAAGAAATTCCTAAACACACCATTCATCAAACTCATAAATATTATGGGGGCATTCATCAAACCAAAAGGCACCACTGTGAACTCATAGTGCTCATATCTCGTACGAAAGGCGGTCTTATGAATATCCACCTCCGTAATCCTTAGTTGATGGTAGCTTGACTTAAGATCAATCTTATAGAAAATAGTGTCTCCCTTCATCTGATCAAACAAATCATCTATGCGTGGAAGGGGATAACGATTCTTGATCGTTACCTTGTTCAATTGGTGGTAATCAATACACAACCACAAGGATCCATCCTTCTTCTTCACAAAATCACCGGTGCACCCCAAGGGGATACACTAGGATGGATTAGGCCTTTCTCCAGAAGGCCCTACAGCTGCAACTTGAGCTCACAAAGCTCTGGTGTGGTCATCCGATAAGGTTCCCGTGAGATAGGCTCTGCTCCCGGAACCAGATCTATATAAAAATCAAACTCACGTGGGGGTGGTAACCCTGGTAACTCCCCTAGAAAGACATCTGAAAATTATCTCAAAATGGGATGATCATCTAGTGATGGCCCACTAGACCCATCCTCATATCTATCATTGACTGTGAAAGCAAACATCTGACAACCCTGTCACACACACCGCTTGAGCTGTATAGCGGAGATTGTATGAATGGAAACAGTCTCCTAACCCCTAAGATCACTGACTCAACTACTAGATCATCTGCATAAGATATAGTCTTATGGTAATAATCCATCCTGGCCCTATGTGCAGACAACCAATCCATGCCCAATATGACTCCATACGAGCCCAAAGGAAGGATACGAAGATCCGAGGTAGTGGTGAAAGGTCCCAAATCCACTACACACTCCTTGACTAAGGAGTCCACTAAGATCTTGGCTCCCGAAGCCATCTCAACATCCCAACTAAGACCCTGCCTCACTACCACCAGCCTGCATCGCTCGACTAAAGATGGTGCAATAAAAGAATCTGAAGAACCAAAATCAAACAAAATAGAGGTAGGAATACCACCAATGCTACTTGTGGTCTCAATAACTGTACTCTGATGCTCAGTGTAGTGGTTCTCGATCACTGTATAGATTTGATGACTATGTCCCATGTCTACAATGGTACACTCTGAGATCTATTTCTTACCCTTGTTAAGAGGGTTCTGAGGGCAATCTCTCCAAAAATTTCCATCAACATCGCAACCAGAACAACCACTGATCCTCTCCCATGTGTAGCAAGTCTGGTCGGTACTCTGGAGGTATGTGGTTTGGATCCTAATGATCCAACTACGGACTACTGAGGTCTTTCTTTGGAAAGCTCCTGTTGACTGAGCTCTAGGTGCTCCTTGTGTCCTATTGGGACCCCTAGGAGGAGGCCCCATACTCGACCCTCTCTGTGCATCAAATATTTGTGGAGGTCTATAAGGTGGGACTGCTATTGTTGTGGTCTAAAAGATGACTGTGTCGAGCCCTATCCACCATGAGGAGGAGGTACTTCCCCCTCGATCTATTGTCTTGCATCTACTGGATGGGGCTCCGGACTCGGTCTCTAGCCTGTTGGTTCTTCCCCCAATTCTCCTCTGCTATATAGGCCTTCTCAATGGCCTTAGCTAATGTCTGTGGACAATGGATCCGTACTACACCTCTAATGTCTAGATTTAGGCCCCGGATGAACTTGTGGATCTGCACTGCTCATCCTGCATGTAATCAACATACTGGAGTAGATCTAGAAATCTGCTCTCATACTCTACTACTCTAAGAGATGCCTATTGAAGGTCATGAAACTCATCTATCCTATGTTGTATGAACCTCCGTGAAAAATATTTGCTCCTGAAATGCTCCTCAAAGAGCTCCCAGGTAATTATCTCAGAATCAACATGCAGCTTCTACTCCTCTATATCTTCACAGACACACCGCTTCGTCTCTCAGTAGATGGATCGCAACACGAGGTTTCGTATTGCTAGAACAAGGGCAGAGCTTGAAGCATCCACTCAAGCTCACCAACTAGGCCTCTACCTAAAATCCACCTACGTTACCAGAATAATGTGATGGCCGTAGCTTCAGGATCTCCCTAATGTGGTTTGAAGATATAGTCTGACGACCCCTAGGTCTCCCTGCATGCTCATCTCTAATCCTAGGGCTCCGAGACCTATCTCTGTGTCCTGAAACTTGGTCTCCCTTTCCCCTCTACGAAACTCTACTCTAACTAACTCCACATGGGATTTCTCTCCTCTATGCTCCTCACTATGCCGAGGAGATGCACGAGCCTCAATGGATGTCACCCTATCATGTCCGACTGAACGTGCTCCTACCGTTCCTCTGCGTAGAGCGGCATTAACATCCTAGAGTGTCTGTAAAATCTGTGGTAAGATAGCTGTTATAGCATGATCTTGAGTAGGTATATCTATATCTATCTGAAATGACCCCTTGTCTTGTCCGTGCCTCCTACACATACCAAGGCAAGAGTTAGTTCATTTTCTAGGTTTTATTCGATTTTCCATGTTCACTAATTATGCAATTTTAAACAAAGTTGTCTTCTAGATTTGAAAGTGTGCTAGGTTTAATATTGTACTAGGTTTAAAGTTCATATCTCAAGTCTTCTAGTGTTCCCAAGGGTTTAATCTTTTGAACCCCACGGCTCTCGATACCAAGAGTAACACCACCAAAAAAACCACTCGAGACCAAGAAAACCTAGGTTTAGTTAGGAAAAGTTAAGGAATAATTTTTTTTTCTTTTTTTATAAGTGATCCCAACAAAACTCCCGAGTTCATTACGAAAATTATCAAAACATCCTACACAACACTAGGAGAGTGAAAGTCATCCTTAACATAGACAAATTATCATCTTGTGGGGCACACGGACGAGATTTCCCGACGCGGAAGAAGGGTGTGGAAAGGAAATTTTCCTCCTGGGCGCAAAAGAGAGGCGCGGGAGAAACTTTCACCTAGGTGTAAAATACGGGCATAGAAGTAACTCCTTTTCTTCACGAGCACACAAGATGGGCGCGAAAGAGAGTTATTTGGTCATGGGTGCACAAGTCGGGCGCTCAAGAGGTTAATTTTCTCGTGGGTGTGCATGACGAGTGCTCAAGAGGCTTTGGGCACACAAGAAGGGTGCAAGAAGCATTGGGCTTTAAAGAAGTGTTGGGCTTGCAAGGCACGCGCGTGTGAAACTCTGGTCACACAAGATGCACGCGCATGAAGCTTCACTTTTTCTGCGAACTTCAGAATGTCATAAATTTTGCTAGGGAACTTAGATTTTGGAAAACGAGGACTTTTCAAAAATATCTCAACGTCCTCTTTGCATAGAGACCTTAAGAATTTAATTTGGATAAATTTTTGATGGTCAATTTTGAGACAAACGCTCTGCAGGCTTATAAAATGAAGACTAGTAATTTTTGACTTATAAAATTTTGTTTAATTCGACCTCCTTCCTTTCTCAACATGCCAAACAAGCATGGAGGGTTTTTCTTATAGTATTTTAGGATGGATAGAAAAGGTTAATTTTTTGGTTGAAGATCAATTCAAAATTTCTCAATTTGACAGCAAAAAAAAAAATGACTGCAGTTTTGCCTTTGCTCGATTTGAAAGGTTCTTTAAATTTTTTTAAGTTTTTAGTTTGTTTGGGGTCATTTTAACCATACTAAGTTCAATTTAATATTTCATTTTATTGTTCATTGTTGCAAGGGTCATTTTGTGCATTTTGAATAAAGTAATTACCAATATGAGAAATTTTCTAACAGAAATCCATAACTTCAAATTCGAATTAATCCAATTGCGTTTACCAAACTTAAAAATATGAACTCATTCTAATCCAACACTACAATGTTATTATTTACTTCAAACGAAAGGTAGAAATAATAATGTAATTTCCTTCTCTTTTAACAACGGGTTTTTCAAACATAGAGAGTGCAATAATTCTGATCACACCTTCCAAACCGGGATTTCAAATACATTTCAAAGCAGATTTAAAACAACAAGTAACCTCTTTTATAAAGGTAGAACAACATCTATTCAGTTAGAATGATTTCTTTTATAACTTTATCATTTACAATGATCAAATACAACTTACAAATATATGATCTTTCTTTTCATTCATTCAAAAATAGAGAACAGAGTGCATCACTTTCACATTTCAAATATAACCATTTCATTTCTAAAATAGAGAAACTCTTCATCAGAAAACATATTACATTTTCATCCACTTGAAGTGGGGAAAAGGTTTACAAAAATAACTCTCACAAGGGACTGTCAAAAAATTTCTTTTTCCTTTGCTCCGGAAAAGCAACATGAAGATCCTCCATTTATTTCAATTTGATCACAACAAAGGTAGAGGAAAGGAAACGCTCTCCATCCAACCAAGACATCCAATAAAAGGAGGATACATCCTTCTTCATTGGCCCCTGAGCCCCAACCACAATGTAATAGAAGATGTGTTTCAAATCATGGCAACAACAGGCTTCCACAAACACACATGCAAACTTCACATTAAAAGCACAGTCCAAAATAGAATGTAGTTTGTAACCACATTAAGACATAACAACCAAAACTCAAGCTTCATCATGCAAGCCAAAGGAGAAAAAAAATATGGGGGATGCTACTTATGCCTCCCAAAGGGGAAATGGGTATTACCACCTGAGAAAAAACCGCCAAAATACATATCATTTCAAATCCCTGACATACCCTTATGCCTTCCCCAAGTACCCTTTATTTCTTACATTTCATTATGCCTCCCCAACCTCTTATGGCACCCCATAACGAGTAAATAAATGCAATTTATTTCCTTTTACAAGGTGGAAGAGGATGAGGTGGATCCATGTAGGATGCCACATCACACATTCTCAACCCCAACACAAAAGTCAACTTCATTCTCCAATGCATAATCAATAGGTGGGTGAATAATATGACATTTTACTTACACACTCCAATCAAGCCCACACCCCATAAGGACTGAAATTAAAAACATGAAGAAAGTGCAATGGTAAAAACATGCAACTTGACTTACAAAATGCATAAATAAGGTCTAAAATTAGCTCTCCAACCATATGTAAGGTTGGTAAATAAATTTAAGAGGTATGGGACAAGTTTAAATTATCCCACAAGCATCCAAAATCAGCCACCATGGACAAATTGGAGTTTCCAAGAAGGTGGAGTGTTTTATACTCCAAAACAACTTACATGTCTCTTACACATTACTTACAACATTTTAATTCAAGGCCAACAACTCTATTAATTACTTCCTTATGACATATTTTAATTAATTAACTTTTAACAATATGATTACTCACATTAATTAACACACCATTTGATAAATAATGAAAGGGTCAATGCACCACAAAATAAACACATGCAAACATTAACAAAGGGACCAAATAAAATAAAATACAAAAATCCCTTGGTCACATTTAAAGGTGATCCCCCATGGGAATCCCTAACACAATCAAACACACAAACAAATACATTTGCCATGGTGACCTTGTTAAATTCATCTAGAAATCTAAAGTGGTTGGTCTCCAATCCCCGATGTTTGTTGTGATATTTTAAACCTACAAAATACAAATACCTCCATTGGCCTCGTGGCCATATCGAACATCTAAATGAATATAAATATAATTTCAAGATCATCAATATATATGTGAATCAAAATAATCATCAAGAAAATCAGCGAAGATCACTTACAATTTCATCCACAACTATATCATCATCAATTTTAATTCAATTCTCATTTTCAAGGTCTACACAAAATATCCAAATATCACAAGTCCGAACAATATCTATAATATAACAATGTCAAACAATATATCAACATCAATATCTAAAATGTCTCTAATAATCACCATGCATCATATAAGAATCAAAGTCACGAATAATCCATGATCGAACATCTAACATCATACCAAATCAAATCTATAATAATGTCCATGATATAGTCAATAGTGTTGTGATCGTATCAAAAGTTGTCAAAGGGAAGTGGGCACTACACGTCTAGTTTATCAAAGGAATTAGTAAAAATACATGTTCCAAGAATTCTACCAACACTAAAGAATCACTTCGACTCCTAGATCCACTCATTCCTAGAACCTTCTTTCCTTAAAATCCTCCTCTTCTAGGAAATAATAACCTTTATATCTTTCCTTGTTGGTCAATGGGTATAAATTGAATAATTGCATTATTGACTCGGTGCCCTCGACAATGTCATGCTTATAAAATTTTCTAACTCTATTGGTATTACTCTCACCGCTATTGGCATTATTGTTACTACATGAAAATAAAATAATTACCTCTTTTTGGCTAGGTGAAAGATTCAAGTAGAATTTATAGACTTCCCGACAAGAAAATCAAGATAGAAATACTTGTGGAAGACATGCTAGCTATGTATGTTATATTGTTGAGATAAAGTTTCTATCATGATATTGGTGGGGATATAAAGATGGATTGGTCATACACCACCATACTCATCAATGGTAAAATGAATAATATCCTTCTGATAAATTAAATTAAATTAAATACACAGTTCAAAAACCAAGTGACCCAAGGGAAGACATTTTATTTCAAGATTCAAGGTATGAAATATTTTTCATGACTTAAGAGGAAAATGATAAGTTGCCCATGTTGATGGAGGAATACACATGCTTCCCTTAATTTCTTAACAATTGTACCATGCAATTTTGCACCATAGTAACATTATATTCATATATGTTGCACCATAGTTTTTTAATTTTAAATCAAACATACATATAGAACTAATATACATATAATATACATAAATAGAAGGATATCATGTGCAATGAAATCGAATCAAACATAGAAGTAATATCGTTATGAAAACCAACACATGGATATATAATGTATCAAACTAAGTGTGCTAGATGCACGTCTCTAAAAATATAAGTTCATAACATGTGTACATCTCGAACTAAGTGTTTCATACATATAGGACCACATGCGGTCACATAAGGATATATATGCAATGTCCTATGAAGAATTATGAACTAGGATAAGTTGGCCCATATATATATATATATCTATGTACATCCATGTCCTATGAATATAATCATGAAACATCTTCCCTCTCTTTGCCCTGTAATAAGTAGGTGCATGTCCATGACACGGGGATGTAGTGGAGGGAGATGCCACTACGTATTTCATCCGTGTGGTCCTAGGTGTCTCTAAGCGAGGAGCTCTACAACCTAACTCGCACATTCATAAACAACAATTTTTTAACACCTAGATTTTTAAAATACATTCAAAATTTAGAAACTTAGAATTTGGTTAAAATGCATGTGAAATCTTACCATAATGTCATGATCCCTATCAATTTGTCGTTGACATGTGGCAGGACAACAAAGTAAACTCACGAGGGGTAAGCTACATATAAATAATTAAATTTCAAATTAAATATTTCATGTACAAAATTCAATATTGTACATTTAAGTAATAACAAATAATTCTTAAATAAAATTAACAAATTTAAAAAATTGTACATCAATTAGTGGATCTACGAGATGTTATGGCAAGATCTACGAAGCCTCCATAGTCTGCATATATGGAGGAGTCTCTCTGGCAGTCATAAGCTATACAAAAACATGTACAAATCAATATTAATCTACATGACTGCCACATAACAGCCAAAGCATAATCCATGTGAACTTAAAAATTAGAAACAAAGTGTAAAGTGAAACTAACCAGGTAAAATTCACATGATGTGTGTCGGTAACCTCGGTTCCCAGAGCGAGATGATGACCCACTAGGCTCCTGCGTATAAAAGACAAACATATATTAATATGTACATGTACAAGTGAAACATTATAATAATAAAAGTGCACAATCAAATGAAATTTGAAATTTAAGTACAAATTGAAACTTACGTTTGTAACATGCCCAGTTGTAGTAGCTAGCATGTCGATGCCGGATGTTTCCTTCATCGACTCTTGCTATTTAAAATAAAATAAAAATTTAGTTTTTACATGTATGTACGTACAATCAAATACATATATATTAAAATCTCAAACATGAATTAAACTATTGTGTATATATATACATATTCACTATTTATTTGACATTTACATGTGAAAGACCAAGATCCTTTGCACCAGTTCCAAAAACATCCACCATCATCTCATCTAGAGAAAAGAAATCATGTGATCCAACAAATGATGTCTCGCCCGCAATGCATACGGCACCACATGATCCACAGTGGTGTGGTGCGCTAGAACTGGCACCTCCACCAACATCACCAGATGTAATCTGCTCATTATGTTGGGTCGAGTGTCGTGAGCTCCCTCAATGCATATAGTGTATCAATCTCCACAACCTCCTTCACTTTGTAGGAGGGATAACTAAATAAAAGTGGGGTTTTTAGGGCATGGGGATCCTTGGTTCACCTACGCATGCATGAGGTGAGTCTACTACTCGTGTAGAGCCACCTCCCCGCCCATAAAAATCAGAAAAGTGAAAATAATTTGGGACCTCATTGAGCATGAACTCACAATATAATTTCTTCAAAAACTAGAGAGAAACCTCATTGTTGTTGCATGGTGGATAATCAAAAACCATCCACCATTGGTCCCAAAAATTGTTCTTGATTCGGTCATCATGGCACCAATGGATTGGGAACCGTTTGCAAGTAGTTGTGGGGGCATTGGTTCTTGGGTCAGTAAATAATGCACAAATGTGGTCTTTTCCAAAAAATGTCTTTTATGGCCGCATGGGATAATTTATCTACATACCACCACCTACAATCACCTCTAAAGGTATTCCATTTGTCTATTTGGTTGGTTACGGAGTCAACTTCGCCAATCAATGTTTGCAATGTGTTAGCTAAAGTCATGCGGGATGGATTTGTGGCATGATTTTGTCTTATAGTCTGAATAAGGTTCTCAATGACAATTTTATTTTGTCGATTCTTCTATTATAGTAGGTATTTACCTTAGCTCATGTTCACCTAGGTACTTTATTTACCTTTATTTTATTTATCCTCACCCACTTATGTGTGTGGATATTTCTTTTATCTTATTTAGATATTAGGAGATATTATCTAGTTGTTAGGTATAGTTATTTCCTTGATCTATGGCATTGACTAGTTCTTTCCTTGATCTATGGTATTGACTAGATCCTTGATGTCTAGTTCTCTCCTAAATCTATGGTCTTGACTAGTTCTTTGATGACTAGTTATTTCCTTGATTTATGGCTTGATTTATGACCTTGACTAGTTCTTAGATTGTTATTCCTTGCCTATTTAAGCAAGGCCCATTCTCAATGTATTGCATTGAGTTCCATAATAATATATGATATTGCTTCTCATTTGTTTACAAAGGTTTTATGTAAAGTTATTATGGTGAATTACTTTCATCTTATAGATCGTGTTCTTGGCTTGGTACGATTTGGTTATTGTTCCTTTCATGGTATAAAGTCTGAAGATTGTTGTTAGCATCCGTCTGTAAGTTTTTTTTTGCAAATAAATTATTTATGTATCCATATATTTGGGATTTGGTCGTATTTTTTGTTTCGTGCATTTTAATGGAAAATAGAGGCTTCCATTGGATCCGGAAGGCATGAAAACCCTAACATCGACTATAAACTTTGCTATTTTAAAATCCTTAGGCCTTGGTCATATGGTATGGTCATATGAGGGCTTAAAACTTGTGATTCCTACTAGTAGGTGCTTAACATCAGCCCCCTTTAATTTTATTTGTGTGGTGAAGGCAACAACATGGTACTTTGTTTTAGTGGCAGCTAAAATAAATAATAGAGCAAAATATTAAAAAGCTTCTAACTTTTGATCAAGTAACTTAGTTTTGAGTGTCATTTTTGTAAAAGTGCTTGTTTTTGTGCTCTTCCCATTGGAGTTATTTATTTTGTCAGATTATTTTAACGATATGAGCTTGTGTTCCTATTGGTTCCGTGGGGATAGAAGGAGCCAGAGGAGGCGGATCTATGTTTGGAGGAGAGTTTTGAGAAATGTTTGGAGGGTTTTGAGGATTGTTTGGAGGGTTTTGAGGAATATTTTGATGGTTTGCAGAATTACGAGCTTTTGAGCAACTAACAAAACAAAAAAATTGTATACATAAACAAAAATTGAAAAACCCATGAAAATCACAAAAAATAACCTAAAATGCAAACAAATTGATCAAAATCGAGGGCTTGCCTCTTTGTCTTGGTGGCATGGTTGAAACTATCATGATCAAGAAGTCTAAAGAGAAATTTTTAGGGTGTATTCAAAGCGCAAGTGCCAAAGGTCTAGGAGAAATCGTAGTTGGAAAGGAAAATGGGGGAAATGAGGAGTCACGGGTCTATTTTTTTTTGTCTAAGAGGACCGCGATCGTGGTTTTAGGTTCGGAAATCACCGAACCTATAAAAACAATTGCACAATCGCTGCACCTAAATTTCGGGTTTTTATGTCCACTAACTTGTTGCACTTACCCCAATGTAGGTATTTACAATTGATATTTTGGGGAAGCTATAATCCTTAGGAAACAAAGGCATGTGATACATATTCATATTATTTTGTATTTCTCTACTCTACATATATATGGCATATTTTTGCTCTAAATAATGGATGCATCAAAGTGCCATTTTTATGTCTATTTATTATGTGTTTTGCATTTGGTAGGTAATATTCCATTTCAAGTTTTGTCTAAACACCATCAATAAACATATAACATTCTCCCTAATGAGAATTCATTCATTTCATCATGTTGCACTATTTTACCGACAACTTTAGAGACAAATCTCCCACATTGCAAATCAAATTATAGCTAGGAAACTTAGACATGGATGGTTTATATACATTTCATGGTTGTGAGAAATAAAAATGTATGAAAAAATGATAAACCATAAATGATGCACTCTTACACATAATTGCATGTTGTTTATTCCATTATAATCCTATTGGTGTAATTAAGACCACACGTCATATTATACATGGTACATTACATTTCTTCCAAACTAAGATTTACCTAGATTATTTGACCCACATGTTATATATTAAAAAATTTATTTCAATAAGTTTTTAATTATTATTTCTAAGTCAGTGTTATTGAGAATATATAATAATTTGTGAGGTGAATGATTGGGAGTGAAAATTTTACTTTAGAGGACTCCCAATCATTCACCTTAAAAATTATTATATATTCTCAATAATACTTAGAAATATTAATTAAAAAATTATTGAAATAACATGTTTAAAAATTCTCCTATAGTTTTATTATGTATATATGATGAGAAAATTAAGTTTGGTCCTAGCACCCAACTCTATATATGTATATATGTAGACACCCAATCGCATGTACAACTGACGTCTACATAAAGACTATTATTGGTTGCATGTATGTATATATGTAGACACCCAACCGCATGTATAACTAGACGTCAACCCATTTATTACATTTCAGATATAGAGAGAGCAATGATACCATGCAGAGGTTGTATGGAGATGACTCTCGGGATGTGGTATTCATCAAGAGCCTTTGATTATCAAGCTTTGTACAATGATGAGAGATGGTTGTCCTCAAATGACCATGATGATGATGGGTATTTCTTGTTTTGCACAACCTGACGACTCAGAAGAGGAAAATTTCCTTAGATGATGATAGAGAGTGGTAGGAGAGATGATGCACATCATACCATATTTGAGTGGGCCCCTACTCTACTAGCGCATACATATAGATATTTTTGGGCTTGGACAGCCCACAATCGATATGGCATTGATGTTGGTTTTTGTTACAGTGTTGGGCCCACGAGAAGATTGTTATTTCTCACCCACCGAGGTTTCTTAAGTGCCATTAACGTGAGGCACCCAAGTTTTATAAGAAGGAGTGCTAGTCTTGGGAGGGCCGGGGAAGGCCAAGGGCCTACTCATTACCGAGATTTGATATCGGATTGTAGGTGGGAGATGTGATCTAGTGATCATATGTTGGAATCCATTATTGGCCGAGTTCCCAAATGATTTACAGAGCTTACAGCAGGATATCTAGGTACAGTAAGGGGAGAGCCGGGAGGATAGGCTGATGATATTTAGTAGGATCGGGCGGTAGTTTGGCTTGATTCAAGACATTCCCGAGGATCCGGTTGCTTACAAATGGGAGGATGGAGATAAAAAGATACCCCGCATGCAGCTGTGTGTAGGGCTTCAGGGCCATTTGCTGATCAAGTAGGGGCTATATATTTTGATGAGTGTTTTCATGAAAATGTCCAATAAGGAAATTGACAATTTCCAAGCATGACAACGATACCCTTGTAGCAAAATTTTCATGTTTTATCATTCTAAGGCATCTCGGGTCTGCCCAAGCTAGTCCAGTAACCTCCCAATTTGTGTTAATTCATTCCCCTAGGTGATTTAGGAAATTCAAATCAACCCCCTAGGTGGTTTTATGAGTTCTTGAAAAATGCTATCTCTGGGCAATCTGTGGGAAGGGCTATCACTGACCTTCCTAAGACTGGAGAAACCCCATAGAGTGGAACAGAGGAGCCAAATCCAACATGGAGGTGAATTGAATTCATAGAAGCATCATGGAAGTAATTTTGGAATATTCAGGGAATATTTGGGGAGTTTGGAGTAGTTTGATCAAAATCAGGGTTCATAGGCCTAGGCAGTGCACAAGCCAAAACAGTTGTTGAGCTTCCAAAGGTGATTCTCGGGAGCTCTCGGATGGAGTTAGGATCAAAAAAAAATCATCGGAAAGGGAATTCAAAGATATACAATATGGTGAAATTTTAATTTTCACAACACTTTGGTGCAATGGTTTTGTAAGCAATGTTTCTCATGCACATGTGGAGTACTAGATTAAAATCCAATTTTTCGTGCATAAAATGGATGAATCAAGACCTAAGATCCCCACCATTAGATTCAAAGGACATTTCCAGTCAATATCATATAAAATTTCATCAAAAACGTCCATCGGGAGCTCAAGATATTGCCATTGCAAGTTGTCCTCAAGGTTCGGGAGTTAGTCAAATTTTCAGCTCCATGAGCATGGCGGAATTTTGTGTCCCTGACGTCCCTCAAGTTTAGGGACATCAAGGTTTGGAAAATGTTCCCATCCCCCTCAATCCCTCTAAACCCACATATGACTTCAAAGATCACTAGTTCAGCCCCAAGTGCTTGTGGGAGCTCAAAGCCTCGGCTTGTCCGATCAATGCCACGTGTAATCACCGGAGAGCGTAGTGGAATTTGATGTCCCTCACATCCCTCACATGTTAGGGACATAAAACCTTGAAAAATGTGCCCATCCCCTAAGGATGAATTTTTGTCACCCATATGACTAGCTCCGGCCCTTTAGTGTTTTAAAGATGATTTTTTAGCTTTCATTCCCTATCGTTGGATCTCTGCATGTGTCGTCACCTTGCTCATCATGGAATTTGATGTCCCTCATAGGTCAAGGACATAAAACCTTGAAAAATTCACCCATTTCCCTTCTCATCTAAATTTTAAATACTCACTTGTTTCCCGCTTCTAACATCTAACTCCTCCTTACACATGCTCTGTAACTACCTTGTAATTTCTCACCATCACTCCGTCATTGTAAAAGCTCAAACCAGCTTCGCTACATAAAGGAACTCCTCTAATCCATGATAATATTCAGGTCTCAAAATAAATATTTACTAAACCAAGAAGGAGAATGAAGAACGGAGAAGAAGAATTGTGGAAATCCCCATTGCCTTGAAATCATATTTTGAAGAAATCATGCAAATGGAAGCACGGATTGAGAATTTATTTGTATGTTCATTACTATCAAAATCAAAAACATGCCTTCAAACCCTCCTCTCATGCCATTAAACATTCACGGTGAATAAATCTTCTTCTCGCCCAACAAAGGAAGAAGTTGGATTTTCGTCAACCAAAGAATCGGATTAAAACGAGATTTCACAAGAAGCACAAGAAAAAAAACCCATATCAAAAATGTAAATTTCATTGTGAATGGAAGAGAAAACCAAACCTACAATTTTCAAGGTTTGTTAATTGTTGTCATATCCAGGAAGCACGCTAGGTCAAAAAAAAAAAGTTTAAAATCTCCTAAATTGTTGATCGAGTAAGCACAAAATTTCAGAGGGGTGATATTGAGCAAAAATCCATATCGGAAAACTTCATTCCACATTAATCCGACCTCCAAAATCCCACTTTCTAAAAATAGCATGTCTTCTACATAAAGGACTATTATTTTGGGAAAATCATCAATAAAAGAACTTGCAAAGGAGATGGAGACATTGAAGATGCATTGTAGTTGAGAATTCATTAGAAATGGCATTTTGATCCATTTTGGCACTTACTAAAAATAGTAAGTGGTCCCACAAGCACCTACCAAAAATAGAAAATCAATCTAGAAGGTGGGGGAATGTAGGAAGAAAGGGTAATTCGAGCTACCATAATCATCGAGGTCTAGCTAATTTGTGCACTTGCCAAAAATAGTAAGTTGTCATAGGGGCACTTACTAAAAATAGCATGGTTACTCCAAAAGGTGGATTTCCCAAAGAGAGCACACTAGGAGTTGAACATTCAAGTTGACATCACCAATTAGAGCCTAGAAAGGGAAAATTCTTGACACTTGCTAGAAATAGTTGCCTTTTCCAAACATAGTGGGTGTCAAGGAAGATTGAAGTTCATATTTGTAGGGGTGAGAACTATACAAGTAAAGTTACTTTCATGGATCTCAATAGTGTCTTTCAACACTCATGTGTGAGGTGGAATCCATAGTCAACATCATCATACTACTCAATAGTATGTCTCATCAGGATCATGTCCAAATCAACTAAGCAGTGTGGCAATGTCACAGGGCGTTAGGGCAGGATTTGTTCCAAAGCATTTGGTCTCTTCAGAGGATATCTTCATAAGTGAAACTTGTGGTCGCCAAGGGTTCCATTCAATAGTGTTTATAAACACTTATTTTGTGGTGTCTCTATGTCATTTAGGGGTGGTATCTATCCTGCAACCAAAGAAATTTCCCGTAGTGACCCATTTGTAGCATAAAAAAACCATTCACCATGAAGGATTCAAAGGTATCGATGTTAATTTGATCGAGCTTTCCAGGAGTTGACAGGAGTAGAGTCTTCATCTGCATGATTCATCCCTCTCTCTCTCTCTCACCCCAACTTCCTCTCTCTTCAATGTTCTAATTCCACGTTGGGGTTGTACTTTTTCATATGTTTGAATATTTCTAATGTAATAAGTCACCCTTAAGTTATAAAATGGGACTTAAAAAGTTTCTTAGGAAGTTGAAAAGTTGTAAGTTGTGCAAGGACATATGAAAATGCATTGGAGGGTAGATGATGAGTCACCTCTCATTCTATAAATTGTAAATCCATTCCCATTTCAAGTGGTTGGTGATTTCTTTTGTAAACTCGAGAGTGCATTGAGAGAACAAAGGAGATGGTCAAATTCTTCCATTCCCCTCATTCTCAAATTTCCACCATTTCCCCACTATGTACAACTTTGGTTTGATACTTTGTGCTCATGATACTTTGACTAAGAAGGAGTTTCTAGCTTTCTTTGACTAAGGAATTTCATGATACTTTGTGCTCATAAAATTCTATTTGGTCTTATTGCTACTTGTAGAGTTATTTCCTCTTAATTTAGTGCATGTGGTGAATTTTCTAACTAGTGTGTGTACATGAATATAATTTTCTACCTACAACATTAGTTCTCCTACCTCATTTCTCACTCGCCTTTCCCTCTCTATAGACAAAGTATTCCCTAGCAAGAGATTGCTAAATTTTTTGTAGGGTCAAGTGGATTTCCCTGTTGGATCCCTTGTCATATGGCCACCTAAATAAAACTCACTTTCACTCGTGCATGCATATATGACATCTCGCACCGGTTAAGTAGAGGGACTTAGACTCCTAGAGAATTAATAAGAAAGCCACCAATTTCTCCCGAAAATTTTTCTTGTCAAAAATGAGGATAGTGCTTTGGTTACCCTTGATGATGTGGGGGTAACGACATATTTTAGTGCATGGTGGGCTCATTCATTGAGAGCCTTTGAGAGGACAAGGGCAATGGAGAGAGTTGCATAGGTAGTTTGTCATGTGTGTGCTTAGGTAGAGGGAGGAGCGTAGGAGCCTGAGGGAGAGGAGGAGAGATCTAAGGGGGGCAATGGTGTAGTTGCAACAGTGGAAGTGGTTACTACTGAGAGAGATGTCACTCATCTTGAGCGAGATGACTTTTTGGTGTTTGGGATGTGCTCATTGTTGAGCGTGATGGCTTGATTACAATATGTGACAGTCAGCATGCCCAGCACTTGTACTTATCTTTACCTGATAGAGATAGGTACAAGAGTCGAGAGAGAGACATTGAGGAATGCCCTAGGGATCACTAGGCCTCTAGTATCTCGGTGCATATTTTTCAGTCATGGCTCATCGGAGAGTGATATCCTCAAAGCACGTGGCATGCTTTCTGCTACTCATTTTGAGGCCCTCGAGATCGAGAAAGATTATTATATGAACATGATCATCGGGACTATCCAAATGCCACTATTTACATTGATCATGTAGCAAGCTAGGGAGGTGCCATGTTAGTAGTGAGACCTGGAGATAGTGCAGCGAGTGTAGGTCATCCATCTCAACTGACCGCCAAGAGGTGGAGGTGGTGATTGTGCAGAAGAGTTGGAGGTGGTATGGCGGGTGGCACTCTTGCTATAAGAGGATCTGGTGATAGTACCTTTCTTGGAGGTGTAGAGTTTGATGTGACATTGTAGGCTTATGGAAGCCCTTTGCATGTATGAGATATTTATGAGATATTTAATATTTTATATATGATGATGTTTTTGATCTTATATAGACAAGCTCATGAATCCCATTTGATATATGTTGTGAGATGAGACATTTTATATATGTTGGTGTTGTTGATTTATATTGAGCTCATAGAGGCCTATATGTTGTGATACTTTGATGAGATAGTTTATATATAATGATGTTTTTGATCTTATATAGTGATGTTGACTTTGTATGAATGGATTCATAATCATTTGTACGTAGCATTTTATCCATGATGATGATGTATGTTTTTAATTTATCTTGGTATCTATACGTGGTACATGCAGCTCTAATTATGATCTTGAAAAGGATTGTAGCCATACTAAGTATGTTAAAAATCCAAAATGTAATCAAGATAAAAATGGAGAACAAGTGGAACGAACATCCCTATGAATTTCTTCAAAGACATATTAGAGGTCTCATTAGCATATGTATTTGCACGCATGCAAATGACATGCAAGCAGTGTGGGAAAAAATCCCTCCTCAATGAAGGTGAGGCTGCCTTTATTGAAAACCAAAACTATATTTACATCTATAAATTCAAAATTGTATGTGGGGGTGTTTTGGAACATCAATGAAAATAAACGTGAATGAGGGAGTTGGAATGGAATGAAGGAAAGGAGTGAAATGGAATGAATGGGAGGAACATGCAAGAGTTAGGTAAAGCAGAGCCTAATATTGCATGGGGAAGAAAGATGAATAACTAACACAAATAAAAGGGAGTTTGGACTAGTCAAACAAGAATGTGTAAAAGGGAACACACATGAGCAAGTAGATAATCGAGCTTGATCACTTTGTGGACTAGAACAACAAATTAATAATGTTGACAATAAGATCAAAGATACTATTTGCATGCAAGATTAAAAACCTAACATCTAACGAACATAAGAACATCAAATGTTACAAGAGACAATGAATGAGACACATAGTTCATATTTAATTAACTCCAAAATGTTTTTCACAAAAGAACACAAAGTATCTTCCGAAACAAAGCTTACACACAAAAGTATTTTCTTCTCCTCTCTCAAGGTCACCTTTACAAGTGAGCCCCTCACTTCCTTTTATAACCCAAAAGTTTCTTACAAAGTAGTTAGGGTTTTACATGATCATTAAATAAGGCACTTAAGTGACCGTTGAATTTTTCAACAACTTTATTAAAGACAACCCAAAAACTAGAAATTACTTAAAATATCCATAGTTTCCCGAAAACAAATAACAACACCTTTTAAAATATACAATAATAATCAGTGCCTTATCCATTGAAATGGGGTTCACCTATCTCAAGCGTATGAGAAATGGACTCTCCCACTTCATTAGATACCAAGAAAATTAACTCCCGAGCCGCCGGTGAAATTAGGATCTGCCACTTTTGCCAGCTGAAAGGATCTAAACCTTCCCAAAGTTTCAAACATATTTTCTTCTTCCGGAGGTTCACTTGGTCGAAGAATAGCCTCACAAAATACCTGTAATTCAAGAATTCTACTTGGCATATCATTTAAATTAACAATTTTGGATTCAGCATTCTCAAATAAGTTCTTTAATTTGATGCACCACTCCATCGAAGCTGACGAGAAATTGTTGGTGGGAGTGTACATGTCCTTAAACAATTGTGAAAATTGCTCTTCCACCTACTCCGATGAACACCTTTGATTATGCTCATTTACAAGGTTGCAAGGAATCTCAGCTATGAATTCTTGAATCAAGGAGAGTGAAGTGAAGGCTTCATTGCACATGCTTTCATAATGGATCATAGAATCCTTGAGAAGTGTCTTTCTTGATTTGAGATGCAGAAACCAAAGAAAACGTGTCCCTCGATGTTCAAATTCAAGAATTCCTTCAATAGCTAAAACTAAAGATTCCATACTTGTCATCTCCTGTAAACTGGGCAATATCTCATCCAAATTTGATATAGTAGAAACAAAAGTTTCTTTGAAAGAAAAAATTGGATCAAGATATGCACTGACATCTTCATGAAGTTTAAGTGTGGTCTTGATTGTCCCCTGACCTAATACGAGAATCTTTGAAAGCCAAGTTTTAGTGACATGTCCTAATGTGTTTATTTCTTTTGACAAATTGAGAGTCTCTTCATTTGGGGCAACCATTGCAATGTGCAGTACGGGAAAGTGGAGATATAGGGTTTATCAAGTGTTGAACATATTCCACCAATTGATTCTTTTCGGCCTTGAGCTGAGAGTTTTGAGACTTATATTTCTCAAGTCTCTTTAGCACGATATCAATTGAATCTCGAGCCATCACCATGTCACTTTCTAATGTAGATCTTCCAAGTCCAAGTCTGGAAACTTCATAGTCAGCAGGTGTCATAGCATCACGCTCTTTATCAACTTGTGGATTGGAAAGATCTATGAATTTTTTTCCATCATTATCCATCATTATTCGAGAAAGTGCCTTACGCTTCTTAGGAATGATGTCATTCGAAAGTTTGAAAAGGGCATCAAAATCAATGTCAATTGGCTTGACAACTCTCTTCCTTTTCTTAACCTCGTAATCAACCTGGAAGGAGTATCATGCACTATTTCGCATATAAAATCCTAGAGCTCGAATCAATATTCTCATTATTTATGACATCATGAGATCCTTCTTGAATCCTATCTATGACCTCGATTTTAGGAGACACATCCTCAATATCCACTTCCTGATTATTCGGGAGATTTTGGGAAATCCCTTCATGAACTACATGCTCCAAAGTGTTTGATATTTGAATTACTTGCACCTGAGTGGATGCTTGTGCAAAACATGGATGAGGGTAATTTGCCATGAGATTTTGAGTACTATTAACAATGCGGGTAGAAGAATATCTACTTGAATTAGAAAATCCAGACACATGCTCTCTTCCTTCTTCGGGGTTGGGATCTTTAGATCTTTCTCTTCTTGACACGTTACTTGCCGAAGTGGATTTTGGAAATCACTCCTTTCTTGCTTGTTGTGTATGATTGGATGGTACAGAGGTCGATCAAGAAGATAATTTGGTCGAATGGAGGCCCCCTCATATTGGAAATTTTTGTGATCCCGAAACATGATCTAGAATTGATTGTGATTTGGCAAGTTCTCTATAATACCAAGATATGCTTCTTTCAATAATTGGTTGATTCTTGCTATCAAGAGAAAATTCATCTCTTTTGGTCCAGTTGATTCGAGGCAATGGGGTAAAAGCAAGTGCATCATATGAGGGATCAATAACATCCTCATCATCATTTATGAATGAATCAAGAGGGCTCTTGATGTGGAAGGCCTGATCTGAGCAAGTGTTAGGTGAGATTACTCCCGTCTTCTTACCTCATGTTCGTCCAAACAAGCAGCCTAGAAATCTTCCATGGTAGGATTATGTTGATACTTTGCTCCCAGAATCTTTTGCATATACCCATTGATATCAAACTGGGATCTCTTCACATATGGATGGATGGTTATGAGATCGAACTCTTTTTCCATGAGTTGTGCACTGAAAATATTTGGACATTGGTATTCCCTGATTTGAATTGGGAAATGAATTCTTGAACGGTGCTTTTCACTAAGAAGGTAGTGAACTTGGAATAATTATCGCGCAAGCTCCATTAATGACCATCTATCATTGATTTACTTAGGAAGTTTCCACGGGGTACTAGTAAATCCACTCACACGAATGTAGGAAAAAGATTAAAATAGAATAAACCAGTTCGCCATTGGGAAATGACACCCATGACTTCTTTAGAAAACCTTTCCTCGCATTTTGATTCAGTTACGAATCATGCGGAAGGTAAATGCATCGTTGACTCTTCTAAAATGGTGAGAACTATTTTTGAAACTGAGTTGAGGGTAATAATGAAAAACATTGTTTGACGGCCCCATGAATCCTCTCGTTTCAAGTCCCGAAAATAGATTTCTTCTTGCTACCACATAAGTCAGATACAATGTCATATAGAAGCATCCAATCATCTTAACTTCTATCAATTGTTTGTGAAGGGTGTTACTAATGATGGTGGCCCAATCCACAAACTCTTTCTTGGCTAGGATGATACAGATAAACATATATATCCATGGGTGGAAAATCCTAGCAAAAGGTAGACCGAAAACTCGACTTAGGAAAGTAATCATGTCCACGATTTCTTCCACGAACTCAATTTTGTAAAGTTCTTTAGGAAGCCTATCAATTCGAGGTCTCTTGGTTACTAACCAGTTGTTGTTAACCATCTTGCTCTATCTCGGGGTTCTTCATCCTGAATTATTATGTTGATCGGAGAGTGATATCCGCATTCTCAGAAAGTCGGTATACCGAGCAATTCCTTAATGTGCTATGGTGTGATTAAGAGGAAAGGCTCATGATTATCTTTAAAAATTCCTCATCTCTCAGGATCATAATGCTCCATGTAAGCAATAAATCTTGCTGCTTTGGGTAGACCACTATGGTAAAGTCTATATGAGAAAATGGTTTTGCCTTCATTTTTCACCCGCTCGCAGAATTGTTGCACATTGATGTGACCCAGATTTGTATCAGTGATGTTGTCATATGCTAACTTAATGGAACTTGGAGGGGTAATTCCTTCAAATTCATACTTTAAGGTGGATTTGTTTGATTTCTCCATTGGCTTCCTCGATCTCCCTGCAGATTTGTTAGATTTTTCAGCCATTATGAATTTCACAGAAGAATGACTCAGGCACGTAAAACAACGCAAGTGGGGTCGTCTCGCCTCTCGAAACCTCCGTCAATGCAAGAAAAATATGTTCCGTTTTAATATTATTATTATTATTATTATTCAGACTACAATTTTTTATTCTGGTGATGATTATTTATTTTTATTTTTAATAAAAATCACCCGATTTTAATATCCCGATTTTTTTATTAAATTTGCTGGAATCAAATTTCTCCTTGGTATGTGAAAATCACCCGATTCTAATAATCCTGAAATTTGATATTTAATTCTTGGTGTGATCTTTGGTCAATACGTGAATCCTCCTAAGAATGCATGATTTATTGTGGCGGAAATAGAATATATTTAATCTTTATTTAGCTAGGAAAAAATGTTCTTCTCTGCAAAATTTATTATTTTCTTTTGGTATCTGTAGAGATCTTCTTTGGTGTTTTTCTTTCCACCAATGCATGACAACTTTGCTTTTATTTTATTTTATTTTCCTGAGCCATTGGAATATTGTTCTTTCTCGGGTTATGCGTGGTGTTTTGCTCAGCCCATGCGTGGGTATTCTTTCTAACCTACGTTCTTTCCTTGATTCCTACGTGAGAATCTCCTATTCTTGGCACATGGCTCTTGTTTGGTGCGTGGGCTCTTAGTTGTTCCTTGGGCTACGTGGGCTCTATGATTGCTCCAAGCGTGAGTTTTAAAAATACCATCTCCTCTGCGTGACCTTTGTTGCCTATTCTCCCTCTTTGGCTTTTTTTTGTTTGGACTGCATTTTTTTATTTTATCTTGGTTGTCTTTCCTCTTCAACCTCTGCGCATGTCTTTTTCTGTCCTCCACGTGGCCTGTTCTAGTGGGTGCGTGAGAAGGATTTTCTCATGCGTGTTTATTTTTTGTCAAACTCCTACGTGGATTCCTCTTTCAGTGTGTGGGTGTGTGTGATGGAAACATCCTCCTTCTTAATCCTTTGTTTGCATGAAATGTTCTTCTCTTCTCTTTGGCAAATGTGTGGAATTTGTAAATTGTCCCCTCCTCTACTATTTTGGACTATCCTCTTCCTCTTCCTACATAGAATGTTTTAGACTGTTCTCCTCCTCTTCCTGCGTAGAATTTTGTAGACTGTTCTCCCTATATTCTTTTGGCTAATGCATGGATTTTTGTCTTTGTCTTCTACTTACACCGTGTGGGGACCTGTGGATAGGTGCATGGTCTTCTTGTATTTATCTGACGTGGGAACTTGTTTTTGTTGTTTTTCTCCTTTAAAAACCGCGCAAATCATATGTTCTCTTCTTCCGCTTCTGCGTGAAATGATTTCTTTGTCTTGGCTATATCTTTCTTTTGCATAAAACTTCTATGGCTGTCCTCTTGTATTTCTTCTTCACATGATGCGTTCATGGTATTGTGGGATGTGATAAAATATTATGTCCTTCAGAAGAAATAAGAAGCAATCGAAAGCTTCTCACAACTATTTCCAATGATTTTGATGGAGGAAATTATGAGGATTAATCCAACTTCCTCTCTTCTCAAGTAGTGGAATTAATCACCAAAGGGGAAATGGGGAAAGCGACGGCTAATTGCTAACGAGAATGGAAAACTGGGTTGGCGATCTCCGTTCAATTTCCCCATGTGGGAAATTGGGAGATTTCTTTCCTATTAGCCAGTCCATGATTTGGCAATTGGTGGAGAAAATCCCACAAGCGGGAAATTAAAATAAGATTGCCAGGAAAGGGGAAATCTGGGTTCGGGAAGCCAATTTGGCATTCCCCGCAATTGGAAGCATAAGCTTAATTCCATAGCAATAAAATAAAAAAATTTCTAATGAATTTTTCAATTAATATTTATTTAATTAAATACTCCCAAGTTATTTAAAAATTAATTTTATCAAACAAAGAGCAATTAATTATTTAAATATTAATTAATTAATTTTAATGTATTTTAAAGCAATTTAAAGCCTGGCGGGAGGAGTTCTCGCCTGAAAATGACGAAACGAAGACCTAAACGATCACAAAAATGATATGGTCATCATGAGGGTGATAAACCACGTAAAGAAACACTTTTGAAAATTTTTAAAATTTCCATTTTTTATTTGTTTTTAATCAATTTTGAAGTTAAAATTGGTCGATAATAGGGTCTTGATAGGATTTTCACTTGTAGCCTTTCAAAAATATGAATGAGACTGTCATTGGACAATTTAGAGATTATGATGGATCGAAAAGAAATCACTTTTGTGAAAATTATAGGAAACATATGGATGCATGCCATTGTAGGGGAGGAAGGTTCTCCCTTTTTTTACAAATTCATAGGGAAATTCCCATCTTTTACAATAATATTTTTGTTAAAAAAATTGATCAATGCGGGAAGTTTGCTTATGGGAAAGTTGATCAATGTGGGAATCTTTCCTGAATGCTTTGTATTTTGAAGGTTGATCAATGCGGGAAGCCTTGTATATATATAAGTAGCCATCCTTCGATGGTATGGTCTAGATTTTTTATTTGAATGGAATGGTTGTCCTTCATGGGATTAGTCCATGATTTTGATAGGTAGTTGTCCTTTGAGGGATCAATCTAATTTTCTTTATATTTTTGATGATATAACTTTTGAATAGTTGTCCTTCAAGGGATCTGTCTATATCCTTTTGACTTATAGTAAGAAGCATCCACAGATACATATTTTTCTTTTCCTAAGCTGAGGGAAAGTCCCTAATAAATTGTTTACTAAGGACAGGATCACTTCATAGGAGAACTAAATCCATATGCCCTATGTAATAATGATAGGGAGGAGTAATGGAATGGATTCTAAGCTTTGTGTGATAAAGGGAGAATGTTCAATCAAAAATTTTTGTCATGATAATCAATCATTTAACAGTAGAAAGGTTACAAGTGCAAAGCATTTAGGGGTTCCGCCTCAGGTTCCCCTTCAAGATAAGTGAGATGATATGCCCCTGACCCATACTTATGAGTGATAATATATGGACCGATCCATTTGGGGGAAAATTTCCCGTTTACTTCATTCTAATGTATTTACATTTTGATTTTCCTTAAGTATAAGATCACCAATTTTAAAGTCACACTCCTTGATATGCTTGTTATATGCTCTACTAATGCATTGTTGATATACCTATTGTTGTCCAAGAGATGTTAAATGCTTTTCATCTAATAATTCAAGTTGTGTTAGGCAATTTTGGTGGTACTCTTCATAGGAATGAAGTCTTTTAGAGACACACAAAGTGATGGAATTTGAATTTCTAGGGGTACGATGGCTTTAGAGCCATAAACAAGTGAGTAGGTTATGGTTTCCGTAGGTGTACGGATACTAGTTCGATAAGCCCACAGAACGAATCGAATCTAAGTGTGTCAATTCTTACTGCGTCATTTACGGTTTTCATAAGAATTTTTTTTAGTGTTTTGTTGGAGACTTCATCCTGTCCATTTTCTTGTGGGTAATATGGTGATGAGAAGCTTATTTTAATGTTTAATGTATTACAGAGCTTCTTAACTTCCTTGTTTATGAAGGACTTTACATTTTCCGTTGTAAGCTTGTGTGGGATACCAAAGCGACAAATGATATTTTGGTATATAAAATTAATGATAGGTTTAGAATTTTTCATTTAAAAGAATAGATTTAACCCATTTAGTGAAGTATTCGATTCAAAGTGATAATTAAATGATGTTGTTGAGATGATTTTGGATCGATTGCACCAATGAGGTCTAGTCCCCATTGGAAAAAGGCCATAAGTCCTGAAAGGTGTTCTAATGCTTGACTAGGAATGTGGATAATATCAAAATGGAGTTGACATTTGACACGTTCTTTACATATGTACAATAGTCCTTAATAATTGTAGGCCAAGAGTATCCCGGGCCGTATGATAGGTTTGTGCGATAACATTTCAACCGAAATGACCACAACGAATACCATAGTGGACTTATTCAATTGCTTTAATTGATTCATATGACTTAAAACATTGCAATAATATTCCGTCGAGCTATGTCTATAAGGGATACCTCCTATGATAATGAATCGAGTGACACATTGAAGAAAAGAGTGTTTAGTGCCTTATATTAGGTCCTGGGGATTTTAGATTCGTGAGGTAATCAAATATCCGAGTATACCATAGATATGATGAGTTTGTGTTGATATTGTGATGGAAGATAGCTCATTTTGATGTGAAGGATGGTCCAAGCTTTGGATGAATATAGGCATTTTAGTTTTATCCTTTGATTTCTTCATTCCAAAGACACAAGGGATCCTAAGGAAGCCATGGTATCAGCGAACCTATTAGAGGATCGTGGGATGTATTGAATGCTATAACGATTGAGCACACCAAGGAGAAAATCAACAATAGCTTTATATTTTTGAAGTATTTCATTTTTACATTGAAATTCCCCTTTGACTTAGCTAATGAAAAGTTACAAATCTTCATAGAACTCCAAGATTGGACACCTAAGAGAATAGTAGTTTGCAACCCCATGATTAAAGCTTCATACTCTATTATATTATTAGTGCACTTGAAATTGAGTTTAAATGATAATGGAATGGGAATTCCCCATGGTGGTATGATGACTATGTCAACTCCTCTCGCCTTCTTATCATTTAGCACCATCAAAGAAAAGGGTCATTTTGACTGGGACAAAGTCTCATTCACAATCGTTTGATTCATCAACATTATTAATGGATTCATCCGTAAAGCTTTCATAATGTGGTTTGTTATCTAGAAGAGGTGCCTCAGCGAGTTAATCAACAATGGCATGTCCTTTAATGGAATTTCATGGTATAATTTCCAAGTCAAATTCGGTCATTAACATGAGCCATCAAGTTATGTGGTCATTATGGTGTGGTTTGGCATGCATGACTTTAAGTGGGTTAAAACTAGTGACAACATATGTTTTGTGGTTTAAAAGATAGTTTCATAGCTTGGAAGTGGCAAAATATAATGCACAACATAGTTTTTTAACCTCTATATAATGCGTCTCGTATTCATGGAGTGTGAGACTGATGTAATATATGGCATATTCACGACCTTTATTGTCATGGTGGGCAAGCATGGCTCCTAGGGAATTCTCGGAAGTGGATATATATAAGTAAGGGCTCCCATTCGCATGGTGGAGTGAGGATAGGTGGTCTAAAAAGTTGTTCTTTAATTTTCTCAAATGCCAATTGACAGTCTAAATCCCAATGGAACTCAACATCTTTGCAAATCAGGTGATGAAAGGGTGGGCAATGATCAGAGAGTTGCGATATAAAGAATCAAATGGACTGTAAATTTCCTTGAACGCTACACAATTTCTTAAGATTAGTGGGTGGAGGAATTTTTATGATTGCCCCAACTTTTGTGGGGTTGACTTCAATTCCATGAATAGATATGATAAACCCCAAACATTTTCCAGTGAGAACACTAAAAACACATTTTGCAAGATTGAGATGGAGGAAAAATTGAATAAGGTGGGTGAAGATCGATTCTAGGACTTTGAGATGGTTTTTCCGAGATTTATTCTTTCTAAAGGAGTTTTCAATGTAATCCTCAACAATTTTATGAATAAGGTCATGGAAGATGTATGTCATGGCATGTTGATACGCTGCCCCGGCATTTTTAAGTCTGAAGAGCATGACATGATAGCAAAAGGTTCACCATAGGGTAATGAAAGATGTTTTATGTTGAGCGTCAAGTGCAATGATGATTTGATTATAACCAGAAAAACCATCCATGAGAGATAGCATTTCGTGGCCGATGGTTAAGTCGATGAGATGATCTATGTTTGAAAGAGGGAAATCATCCTTAGGGCAGGCGAGGTTGAGATCCCTCAAATCTATACAAATGTGAATTTTTCATGAATTATTGGCTACGGGGACAATGTTGGAGACCCATTACAGATAGTCAATAGGTATGATGAAATTTATTGTTAAAACATGCTACAATTCTTCCTTAACAAGGAGACCTATACGCTGGTGCATTTTGCAAAGTTTTTGTTTGATTGGTTTAGCATTAGGATAAGTGACAATGTTATGTACAACAATGTTGGGATCAATTTTGGGCATATCACTATATGACCAAGTGAAGGCTTGGTGATATTTTGTTAGAAATTTTGTAAATTTGTGTAATTCTTGTGGATCCATACTTTGACCGAATTTGACTATACGAGGATCCTACGTGGTTCCTATATTAACATCAAGTGTGGATTCATTGAGAAGAGTGGATGTTTCAGATGGTAGGAGTTTCTGAAGGAAGCATTCTTCAGCTCCCATGTGAGAGAGAATTTCTTGATCATCCTAACACTGGAGGATATCTACGGTAGGTAAATCTTCCTCAATCATGTCTGATGAAACAAGTGGTGATGATTTGATGGAGCCCCCTAATTGATATGTGAGTGGTCCTAAGGATATAGTGTTGATTAAAAAAATTGGCGGGATAGATACAGTGTCATCAGTTTCTGTGGAGTTCTTAAATTTAGTGGGTGATGACAGTTCTGATCCAAAAATGGGTACAACGGTTCCTTGCTCGGTTGAAGGAGCTTCAGTAGTTTCAAGGTTAAATTTTCCATAACCTAGGCCATTTTTCTCATATGGCTTGAGGGTTTTCAAGATAGGTTGATCATGTATTCCTTGTTTGTATTTCCCAATGCCAAATCCTTTCCATGCACAACGGTGTAGGTACATATAGGAAAATTTGGGAATGTCAAGAGACTTAAGGTTTGATTTAAATGGTGTTGTATGGTACAATTTGGTTGATTGGGAGGGTGGTTTATCAAACCCACCCATAAACAATATTTTTTTAAGGTATGTGGGCCCATAAGAGATAATATCTCCCACATCAGATTGTACATGGGTTTCTTATCAAGGTGACCATACATTTTTGGTGATGGAATAAAGTTAAGCATAAGAAGGTGATATTCCCAAGAGTGAGACATTTCACATCTTCTCTAATAGAGGAATCATCGGTAGTTTATAAGAATACATTGATGTGCTAGTAGATGCTTGATCAAAAGACTTAGAAACATATTTAGGTACCAATACATGTTTTGATGATACATCATATAACAGTCAGCAAATGGATTTGGGTCATGGGACTATGTAGGTCTGCCCTTCGTGTTCATACTTAAGGCAGCGATGGAGATTTGAAGGAATGCAATGCATGGTGCATATCCAAGTATGTCCTAATAACATATTATATTGGCTCTCCTTATATAATGTAGAAGAGTTCTTGTAGGGCTTTAACACCAACTTTAAGTGGTAAAATGGCAATGCCTAGTGTGGGTGTAATTGTATCATCAAATGAACGCAATAGGACTAAGGTTTGAGAGACAACCATGTTGGTTAATCTAAGTTCAAAGGCTAGAGAGGATATAATGTTGATAGCAGCACCGCTATCAATCATGACTCTTTTGATAGAAATATCATTGACTTGAGCAGTGACAAAAAGTGGTAGATCATGTTCTTTTGGTCTAAGAGTGGGTATTTCAAATGTTTCAAAGAAATTGTGGTGGATGCTTTGTGGCACCTACAAATTCACAAGAGGGGATGAGTCATTGGATGAGATAGTAATAGATTGAAGTGCTTCTATCATGGCTTGTTTGTAAGGTGGTGATGTTTGAATGAGTTCATAAAGTGACATTTTGATAGGGGATTGGTGTAATTGTTTAGTGGCTATTTTCTATAATGTGGTGAGAGAAAGAGGGGTGGTTTTTATCAAAATTTTGGCTTTAGATGATTATGATTGATTAAGATCTTTAGGAGCTAGTGAAATTGATACTTTGAGTTTATCATATGATGTTGATGATCTTGATGGTAGAGGTATATCGATAGTGTATTTTGCTTGTTTGGATTGAAAAGGTTTGTTGTTGTAATTTCATGAGCATGTGGTGATGTGCACAACATTGATTTGATGATCGGGGCTTTAGAAGTAAACTCGACCGATGGTGTTGATGTTGAAGTTGGAATAGGATGGGGCAGGAGAAAGAGTGAATTTCCCATCTTCTTAATCTTCTGATGGAAGGCTTTATAATCTTCTATGGTGTGACCCTAGGTTCTGTGATAATCAAAAAATGTATTAAAATCATACCATATAGGTTTCCATCCCTGATGACTTGACGGATTTGGAGGGGGTAATGTGATTATTGATTCTTGTAATATATTATCAAAAATGGTAAAGATACCACCTTTTGGGTCGAATGCCACTAGGGATTGATTTTTGTGCAAGGATAGGCAAAATAGGTTTCTCAAGTTTACTAAGCAAATGCAGTGGTCTCATAGTTGTTCCAATGAATGGGTGACAACGTTCTTGTATTAGTGGTGGCTGCGAGGGATACTTAGATTGTATGGGGATAAATGTACGAGGGTCGATGTAACTCGTCCATTATGGGATAATGGATGTAGCATAAGGACTCACTATAGGAACATGATGAATGAGATTTTCCCCTTTAATAATAGGGTGATTGACAGGTATAAGTAATGAGGGATCATTTGAGGGTCTTTGATTAAGGTTTTGGAAAAAATAAAATTCAAGAGATCCTACGAGTCTCAATTTTTTCACGAAAAAGGGTTCTTTAAAAGAAGGTATGCCCCTTGAATGAAGAGGTGGTGGAGGACCATGAAAACAATAAGTTTCATCACAATGAGGATTGTTAAAGACTTAGAAAACATCCTACTTATTTGGACCCTTCAAAGTCTTAGATGAATTCGACATATTTGTTGACGTTGATGCTAATGAAGGGAGAGGGGCTCAGATAATACTGTTATGTTTATGGAACATATTTTCATGTTAGAGTGTGGTACACCTTCTATGTGTTACACACGGGTATTTTTACGGCGGTCCCGCTCGCCGGTGAGAGGTCAATGGGGTTTGGGGGGGGTGAAGCCCCCCTGATCGATGGATGGTTTATTAACCCATGGGTAATGGGTAACCATTATGGGCTATTTTTGGGCCCATGGTTTTTCGGTACCCATTGTTTTGATACCCATGGTTTTTTCCCATTATTTTGATACCCACGGTTTTTTGCCCATGGTTTTGATACCCACGGTTTTGTATCAAACTACTTAAGCAATTGTCTATTTATATGGTCTTATGCATATGATAGATAGACAAGCAAATGTATTGCAGATGTGCTTTGAATTCAAGTGTGAATTCTGTAGAGTTTTTTGAGAAAAGATCCAAATGGATCTGGGTATTGTATTGAGAGAGTGGAGGCTTGTAATAAAATTTGAGCAAGTGATTCTTGGTGGACATAGCCCAAATTGGGTGAACCACGTTAAATCTTGTCTCTCTGTGTTGTGTTATTTATTCTGCACTTTTATTTGACATCTGTAATATTTTCTGCATATTAGTTTCTACTGTTGCGATTATGTAAGGGATTATTCTACATATTTTATCTCTTATTTCCTAACAAATATGGTTAATATAGTCCACATGATTTTTAGGATTATTGATTTTGGTAGTTTGTTGATGACTAAGATTCTTGGTGGATTTAGTTAGGGTGACTGAGCCAAAAATGTTTCTAATGGTATCATTTTTATATTTACAGATTTGGGAGCAAGTGTAGTTGCAGTACTATTTGTTGATGTAGGCATGGATCCCGTAACAGTTTCAGGTAACAATGTGGGAAGAATTCTAGTGGTAAGTAGTGGTTCAAAGGTCTGCGGGTTTATCTAGTGTTGGTATCAATTTGGTAAGCACTGAATCAATTGAAAATGGCAAGGGAGTATTTTTATGTTGAGTTAAGAAGGGGATAGTTATGTAATAGTGAAAACGTGTTCATTAGTCTCTAACAAGGATTTTGTGGATATTTTTTCGCTAGGAAACATAGTGGATGAAGAAATGGGTTCAATTTTCATTATTGTGTTAATGGTTTGGACGACATTAGCTTGTGGTGAATCAGATGGAAAGGAATGATTCGGGAAGGGTTGTTTGAATATATCAAGGTTTTGGTTTGGAGGTGCATTTAGATTATCTACATGGAGGTCACCTTTGTCAATCAAATCCTGAAGGATATTGCGAAAAGTGTGACATATTTCTATTTCATGACCGTTTACTCGATGGAATTTTCAATAATCATTATCATGGTATCAAATGGGCTTTGACACTGATATGTCGATAGGTCGAATGAGAGGTAATGATATGATATTATAAGCGAGTAATTTTTTGAATACTGCACTATACGTTTCTATTATGGGTGTGTAACTACGTTGTTGGCAGACTCGTTTGATAACAGGATTTTCTTTAGGAGAAGATTTGATGACAATGGCATTAGCAGTTGCTTTTGGTTTTGTCTAGATTAGATATTGGTTTATATGGGAACTCTACTTTTGGTTTCTTAGGGTGAAGCTTCACCTACCGCCCGTCTTCTAGTGATCACAATTCTAACTTACGGGCCATGGTGAATTCTTCATCGAAGGTGTGGAATGATTGGATTTGTAAAGTGGATGAGATATGCTTAGCACAAGTACGACAAAAAATATCAATCAATTATGTCTGGTGGTAATGTGAAGGATAATTGATTGGTTACACCCCTCCAACAGGAAATGAAGTCGGTGGACGCATTCATCTTCAAATTTTCTAATGGCATATAAATCATTAATAGTGATTTTACAAGCTACATTTATGGAGAAATGATCTAGGAAGAGTTGGGCAAGTTGCTGTAAAAAAATAAGGAATGTTGTGGAATGTTATTGTACCAGTCCAGAGAAGGACCTACAAGAGACATAGGGCATGTTCTTAGCATTAAATCTTGTTCATGGGATATCTAATAACATGCATGAAAAAAATCACGAATGTGTCGATGAGGGTCCTCTTTGTTGTAGAACTTGATAAACTTAAGGAGCTCCTAGTGAGGGGGATATGGTTTGTATGGTATGAAAAGATGAATGGGTTTGTTACAGATTTGTTCATAGGAGAGAGTATTTTTGGATGAGGATGAGGCAGCCTCAAAACAGGATATGTGGCTTAGGATGGCCTGGAGAGGGTCTGTCTGATCCTATTGGCCCAAAGATGGGCTAGGTTGATATGAGTACTAGGGGGAATATGCCTGATGTTGTTGTAGAATGTCTTGTTGATGAGGAACATTTATTTGAGGGATATTTGCTGATAAGAGAGGTTAAATTGATAAGGATTATTTTTTTGTGAAATGTTATGTTGTGTGGCATCATATTGTGGAATATTTTTTTGAGGTGCATGTTGTTGATGAGGAAAGTTCTGTTGAGGAATGTTCTACTGATAGGGAATGTTCGGTGATGGAATGTTTTATACTGGGATGTTTTTTGATGGGATATTTTGTTGAGAGAATTTTTTTGGGGAAAGAACATTGTTGAAAATCACTTGATTTCAGAGTTTGAATGTATTGGTATGGTCTTAATACTTGTGTAAGAGAATGTGAATATGTGGGAATGTTTTGGAATGGTGTAGAAGAAGCAAAAATGATGGTGTTTTCCGCGAGTAATGTTTTGTTGTAGAATATTTTTTGTGGGATATTTTGTGGAATAGACCGTGACATCAAAGGTTGAGAAAGTTGGCATGTATTGCAAAGCGGGATGTGTACTAGAAATAGCACTAGTGTTAATCATCGCTTTGTTGAAGGGATAGACATGGTGATGCTTTGAATGGGAATGATATTATTTTGAGATGATATAAGAGTAGAAAGAGGAACAAAACTTAATGATGACGTTGAAACTTGTGAGGAGCCCTAAAATCCATCGTGGAGGCAATGCCACTACTTTGGAGAAGAGACCTATTGAGGGACTAGAGGAAGACATAAGTTGTTAGGTAGACACGTTTTGTGATGAGATCATATGGAGATCATAAACAAGCTGTTGAGGAAACATCAAATGTTTTCGTTGACTTACAAAAGGTTGCTCATCCAATGTGTCAAATGGATTGGAAGAGCTAGTAGCGTTATGAGATTGGCTAATGCTTAGCATTTCATGTTGAGATGAAGTATCAAAAAACAACTGTTGGATAACAGGTTCTCGGTTTTGTTCAATGAGTTGTGTAATGACAAGTAAAGGGTTGTGAGAATGTGTACAGACATTACGGTGTGAGTGACTCGCATTTGTAGATTTCTCACTCGCTAGGTATGCATTAAGAGCAATGGGATTCGAATCTAACATTTCCTCAAAATAGGATCACCTCCATTATAAAATGGGAGTTCATGTGCAATGGAGGAAAACGAATGTTTTGATTCCAATGTATAAAGAATTCATCCATGGTATTGTTGTGGAGAATGAAAGGATTGTTTTCCAATTTCATTTTTATGACCAAACCCTACTCCATTCCATGTTTGTGTGTTGGAAAAGGGATTGGATGCATTCGTTTGATAAAGTAATGCTTGTGGTTGCATTGGTGAAGAAATTGTTACTAGGAGTGGTGTCATACAAAGTGGGGCTTGAATTTGAAATATAGGCAATGGGGTAGACATATTTTCAGACTGTTGGTTATGTACTTGTTGTCTAGTAAGAACCATGATAAAAAAACACACACAACATAGATAGTAAAATGATTAATGACTAAATGTATTTATTAACAATCAACAAGCAAAGGGAAGCAAAGAATTATTTTATTCTTATCTTAATTAATTATGAAAGGTGAAATGTGTAAAATAGTCAACGAGGGTCCTAAGAAATGGCTATCTAAGGCAGGTTTCAGGTGTGTTTAAAGGTAGATTCCTTGATATACCCGAAGGTACGTGAGGCACAACTTTGTACTATTGTCAATACGGGCGTGTATATTGGGGCCTACACCCTCACTTCACGGTCTCACTGTGATAAGGGAGTTGGGTGCTGAGCCAAAATATACCGACAAACAGGTGTTTATGCTCGGCTAGAACACCAAGTCGATTTCCCTATTGGGTGATGAAATCTCAATCAATTTCACATGGGTGGGAGTTTGTTTAGGATGCATTTTTTATTCTAATGTGGTTTAGTTGTGTGTGAGGGAAAAAAAGTGACTGCAACAATTTTACCTTGCTAATTAAGACTACGTGATCAAGAAAAATGCACATTGTTTATTTTAGAATTCCAAAACAAAATGTTGTCTTTGATGAGGACAATCAAACAAGAATGCAAAATGGAAAGATAAAATATGGTTTTAGGACTTACCATGAGAGCACTAATTTTTTTATTCTTTTGGCAACTATTGATTTTTTTAGCAAATCCAGAAGGTATTATTCCTAGAGAAACAGTGCCTGCAATTTGATTAGAGGTAGCAGGAAACAGAAAGAAAAAGAACACTGCAAATTGTTAATAGAATGTTAAGAAAAAACAACTTAGGGGAATCGCTAGCGATTCAAAGTGGAATTACCGTGATTAAGCCAATCTCCAACATGACTAGCAATCAAAGTGAAAAAAAAAATCAAAATGATGATAAATTAATGAAATTAAATAGGGATTCGTGGTCCCACTAGACGTGCACAATGTCTTGCATGGTTTTTACCTTGGTTGTCTTGACAGTTTCAAGAGGTAACAACCAAACTCGACCTCGATATGGTGGGGTTTCTAGGATACCCACGGATTGGATTATGTTTTGTTTTGTGCACCGCTTTGGAAAAAGTGATCGGAAGGCTTCCTTACCTCGTAAAAAAATTCATATAAAAAAGATACAAATTATATCAAGACATTATTGATGATTAGAAAACATTCGAGCTTTATTTAGTACATATGATTATGTATGCCAAGTTGTTAGATAAGCATGTGATTATCACTTATTTGTATAGATACATATATGACTAATGTGGATTATGATTACATCCATAAGTCAAACTACTGATGATTATAGATATTTTCACAAACAAGAGAATGAGATTCAGTTGAATCATTGGTTTCATCCTCTTCTTTAGTCAGGTCTGGGTCATGGATAGAAATGTAATCCTTGGCGAAGAAGTTTAAATCTTCTTCCTAGGTTTCGTATTGGCAAGGAAAAGTAGACTTTGAACTGGAGATACTGATGTGGTGAACAAATTGGAATCAGAGGCAATATGGTAATCCTCCTCCAGATGTTTGAGACCGGTCTCGTATTGTCGTTCATACTGGACAAGATCCTCTTGGAGCCTTATTGCTTCATCGTATGCCTCCCAAAAGGCATCAGTGGCTTCCTAGATGTGTTGTGTTGCAGCAGAAATTGCCTCCAAGTGATCAAATGGAGTTTTCTAGATTTCACAAAGTTCAAGATCATGGAGCAAGTTGTATTGCTCCTAGTATAATGGATGGTGGACAACAGGAAAGGAATCCGTTGTTGGCAAGTTAGAACCTCCTAATGATAATCAAGACATCATGTTAGACAAAGGATTAGTAGATAACAAGGAAAAATGAAACATTTTGATTAGATTTAGTAAAAATGATGAAAATCATGAAAGCATAGGAATCGCTAGTGATTCGGAGAAATCATTGGTGATTGGGCTAATCACTAGCGACATCGTAAAATCCGAGAATTGTTACAAACATAGCCTAAGCTCATGATTCAAGTCATTGATTTAACAAACAAACTATTATCCAACATATGAATGTAATACAAGAAAAATATACCTTTTTCGATATTTAAACTAAATTTAAATGATTGATTTAACTTGCAAGTTGTGTTGGTAGACAAAAGAATGGAAGAAGGTAGTTTGAGGATGAAAACGATCAATACGATGATGAATCTGACATTTTTTTATTAATGTAATGTTAGGTAGTGTTGTGGTGAAGTATCTAGATATGCCTCATAAACTAGGATTGGAACAACCTAAACCTGCAAATCTTGATAATTTCATCCTCCAAATGAGTTCGTAAACAACTATATATAGATCATCACGATCGGGTAAATTGTCAACAATTTTCCGGAGAAAACTAGTTTGGTTAGAAAATCACATGATTTCCTTCCATTTTTAGTTCAAAATAATGTATTTTGAAGTGATGAGGATGGGGGATGGTTAAAAAAGCATGAGCTAAGTTTGTTAGGATGGGAGAACTTTCTTTTTGGAGGATTTGGCTAGTTAGAAGGCTAGTTAGTTAGGAAATAGGTTAGTGCTTTTTAGGAAGTGGTTTAGATAGTTTAGTGAGGTGTCCGAGTTAACTCAACGAGGTGTGAGGGTGAGGTGTGAGGGGATAATAGGTAATTTAATTATTTTAATTAAATAACCATTTTATATCTTTACAGATATGATGGGTCATAAATAAATTAATTAAAAAGGGGTGATATAGTGGGGTGTCGCAAATGTGTTGTCTTTGGTCATGAGTATATTTGGTCTTAAAGGGGGCATAGATGTTTGGTGTCTACACTATCATACCACTCTTTATAATTGGTAATAGACACCCCAACATTAGCTAATGCATCACGCAAATTTATTTCCTTCCCTATAAACATTTGGAACTTTATGTTAAGACCATTGCATAGGTAGAAAGCTTCATTTACAAAGTCCCTTATAGATCTACTGAGCTTGGTTTTTAGAGAGGTTATTGATTATGTTCATAGTGTAACTTTCCAAAATGAGGTAATCCACATTGAGAGCTCTAGTAATTCTGATTCCCAAGAGAAATGTTAGTGCTTCCAAGTATTGATTTGACCAGTTACCCATGGGTCTAACATAAGCAGCGATGAGATGACCCTTATGATTTCTGATAAGACCACCACCACCTACTACATCGGGGTTTCCTTTAGAGGCACAAATGAGGTTTGTTTGATGCATGCGCAACATGCTCTATTCTTAGAGTCTTATCATGATTTATTTTTATGTAAGAGCTCTCTATATATGAGGCATTGTAATCATTAAAAGAACATATTGAAGAAGAAAAGTTGAAGTTAAAGGAGTAATAGAATTATGCACAACATTGTTGTTTGGATTAAATCTCTATTAATTTTTCATTTTTATTATTTATGTATTTTTTGTTTTTATTTTCTATAATTCTACACCTAAGTACAAAAGACCTCATATTGTGGAAATATCATTTTCATAGTTGTGTGATGGATTAGTGTTGCATATCAAGAATAACAAATCTCACTTGATTATAGAGTAAGAAGTATTTTTATAATCGTCATGAAACTATTTTATATTTAAAATTACCTTAGTATAAAAGACATCGGATTGGGGAAAGATGGTTTTCATTGTTTGATGGATCAATGTTGCATCGCAACTAGAAAAAATCCCACTTGATGATAGAGTAAGAAGTATTTTTTATAAACACCATAATACTATTTTATATTCAAAATTGTGTAAGTACAAAAGACCTTGGATAGTGGAAAGGTGGTTTTCATATTTTTGTGATGGAAGAACATGATAGTTAAATGTTTTTTTATAGTGGTGCATAATATGGTTGAAGTCTATGTCACACATTACGGAAAACTTCATAGAAAAATTCAAAATTTTCCAAACTTTAACCTCATTAAACATAAACATAAGCATGAATTTTATCCATTATTTTTATATGGGAAGTTCTTAAAATGTTTTTGTACTATTTTATAAATGTGTGTATACATATATACATGGAGTGAAAAGTAGAGAATAGAAAGATATCTTAACTTTGTCTAGTTGATATATTTATGTTTTTTTAAAGAAAATTAGAAGATATTTTTATAGGCAAAGTCAAACTCGAACTTTATCCTTATCAAGCATGAACTCAAACTCAAACCTTGTGATGTATGTTGAAGCCAAATAGCCTAGATGTAGAGAGAAAAAATTCCCTTTCAAAGGAAATCTCAACTTCAAAACCTTTGAGTTTCATTTTTCTAAAATTCATGAATTTTTTAAAGTGTGATTGTGTGAGTGACCAAGCATCAAGAAAAGTTTTAAAATGAGGTAACTGGACTTAATGTATGTTGAATCAAGAAGATCTATATAAAGTGTTGGAAATAGATAATTTCACCCCACATGCTTTTGCTATTATTAGGAAAACAAAAAGCAACTTGCTTTTCAATGGATAGTTAAGTTTTAATTACATGTCCCTATTTTTAGGATAAAAGAAAATAAAAGAAATAACTTTGTTTTGCATGCACAAAATCCTACGCTATTTTTAGCTGATAGTTTTATTATTAAGATTCTCTATTTTTAGAATTGTGTGTTCTATTGTTAGATGAAAGACATCTATATATGGAGGTAATTATAAGTGTTTATACAAACAGATTGTATTGAGTGAAGCTCGACAAAGAAGAAGATATATATGCACAAAAGCATTGACTTGAGTTTGGAATACTTTGTTTATTTATAATATTCTTTATTTTATTTCTATTGTTCACTATTTTATTTGCCTAATTTCTACAAATTGGTATTAGAGTGTTGTTTTTCAGAATGTTTATAATTAATAGCAAGCTATGGCTTCTATATGCGATCTCATGACATCGTAATTTATAGGAAATAATTATGAATATTGGTCATTAACCATGAAGGCACTATTTAAATCCCGGATGTGTGGAAAATTGTAAAAATGGTTACACAAAGCCCACAATATATGCAACAACATATAATATACTCACAGACAAAAAGATGTTTTGAAAGAATTAAGAAAGAAATACGGAAAAGCTCTTTTCTATATTCATCAAGCCATGCATGAAAGCATCCTACCTAGAGTGACAAAGTAGCTAGTAAAGCAAAAATAGCATGGGACACTCTCCAAGTTGTGTATCAAGGTAAGGAGAAAGTAAAAACCGCCAAACTACAATTACTTCGAAGAGATTTTGAAAATATGTCAATGAAATATTCAAATTCCATAGAATCATTCTTTACTTTTGTAGTTGGTTTAGTCAATCAAATTAAATCCCATGGTGAAACTATTGAAGATAGAAGGATTATTGAAAAGTTGTTTAGAAGTTTTCCGCAAATTTTGATCCTTTAGTAGTTGTTATTGAAAAAACTAAAGATCTAAGTCAGTTTTCAATTGATGAGTCGCATGCATCACTAATAAATCATGAACAAGGGTTGAATATGTAGTGCCCACTTCCTTCGACACCTTTTCCTTTGATTATGATATTGTTGACTACACTTATGGACATTGTTGTAACTTTTTGATTTTGATTTGTAGCTTGTTGTAGTATGAAACTAGATGTTAGAAATATTGGATTGTTGTTGATTTCGATTCATATATGATGCATGTGGATTGTTAGAGACATTTTATATTGATGTTGATATGTTGTGGACACACACACACACACACACACACATATTTCGACATGCGATATACTTTTGTCACCATGAGTAGGCTTTGATAATTGAATTAATGTTGTGATCATTTTGACATGGATGAAACATTGGATAGAAATGTTGCTAGAAATTTGTAAATGATTCGTAATAGCCTAGATGATATTAATTCATATATAGATGATTTTAAATTTATATTGAATATTTTGGCATGGAAATTTTAATGCGCCATGAGGCCAAGGAGGTATTATGTGTTTTAAGGTATCATATATAGATGATATATATATATATATATATATGCATATACATACATACATACATACATACATACATACATACATACATACATACATACATACATACATACATACATACATACATATTACATTACATACACACATACATACATACATACATACATACATACATACATACATACATACATACATACATACATACATACATACATACATACATACATATATATATATATATATATATATATATATATATATTGGGATCGAGACCAACCACATTGGAATTCTAGATGAATTCAACAAGGGTCACCATGGCAACATGTAATTTTGTGTGTTAGAATTATTTGGTTAGGGGGAAATTGTGACCAAGGGGTCATGTGTTGCCTTTTATTAGTCCCTTTAATTGATGTTAGTATGTGGTTATTTTAGTGATGTAATTTACTTGTTGTATTTATTTAGATTTGTATGTATGTTTTTCCCTTTATCTTAATGGGTCTAAGTGTCTTATTAAAGTTAATAAATCTTGTTCTAAACTAATTAAAGATGTGACCAAAATAAATTCATTTATTAGAGTAGATTTATCTTGGATTTGGTATTGTAAGTTGAGTGTTTGGGATTTTGAGTGTTGTACACTCTACCCTTCATGAGAAACTCGAATTTGGCCTTAAGGGCCAATTTACAAGGCTTGTGGGACAAGTTAAACTTGTTCCACACCTCTTTAATTGCTATACCAACCCTACCTATGGGTTCTGGGTTCAAAATTAGACCCCATTAGGTGTTTTGGGAAGATAAAAGGTGAAATGTTTATTGCACTTTCTTTCAAATAATTAATTTTATCCTTAGGGGTGTGGGATTAGATGGTGTATGTAAGTAACTTGTCATTTCTCTCACCCACCGATTTATGGTGCATTGGGGTTGAGGTTTGAATTTTAGGTGGAGTTGAGGATGAGTGATGTGGCATCCTACATGGAGCCACTTCATCCTCCTCTCTCCCTTCTCTATTTATTGAAATTATTTTGCTTGATTGGGGTTACTTCATTATTTATGTGCTCTTTTATTTTTGGAGGGTTACTGAATTGTTGGGAGTGCTTGTGTATTGTGTGAGATTGTGGATGCTTGCTTGGTTTTGAGGAGCTTGGAGACTTAATCTTGGAACAAGCTCTACCATGAAAAGGTAGGAGTTTTACCTTGCTTATGTTAAGATTTATTTTGTATTTATGTGTTTGTGTTGAGTATTGTTTTCTTTGAAATGCTTGTTGGGTGTGGGTAGATTGCCTAAGTTTGGAGTAGGAGGAGATTATGGGGAGATTTCATGCATGGAGGCATAAGATTTTACCTATTGTTTAGAGGGAGTTTGGGTTGGGTGCCCAACCTTATACAAAGAATGCTTGCATTTCTTTCTTGTTTCATTTATGAGGGAGGCATAAGAGATTAAGGGAGGCATAAGAGTATATGGGAGGTATAAGGGGTACTTGTGGGAGGCATAAGAGTATGTAGGGGATTTGAGATATGCATTGAGGCCTTAAGGTGGGCACCCATTCCCATTGGGAGGCATAAGTTGGAATCAAAATGCATATATTGTGTAAAGTTTAGTTGGAAGTTGCATTGTGAAAAGGAAAGTTGTATTCAAACATTTACTATTAAAGTAATATTGTATGTGGAAAGAAACAAACAAAAGAAAGGAGAAAGATTTGTATTGTGGAGTTAGTTTTGAGAAATAGAAAATAAAGTAATTCCTTCATTTGGAATCTTGGTTGTATTGTGATAAAAGTAGTTCCTTGTGTTAAATTATATGAGTTATTTTCCATGGAAAAAGAAAGTTTAATTTCATTATGAAGTTGTTTAATTGTAAATGAGAAAGAAGGAAATATAGAAGTTGTAAGAATTTGAACTTGTATGCATAGTAAAATTGAATGGAAAATAAAGTTATTGTAGTATTTTGAATCTATAATTTATACTTAATGGAAGAGAAAACAAATTGTAGGTATGTGCTATTTTGAAATGGTGATTTTAAGTAAGGAAATAACAATGTTAGAAGTAGATATAAATTTATTTTATTCTTGATATTGAGGAAAATTTAGTTGAACAAGATAAAATAGACCTTGTAGTTGTATTAATACTTTTAGAATGGAAAATGCTTAAATGAATAAATTTTAACTAAAAAGGGACAATAGGAATGAAATCTCAAAACTAGAAATTCTATATGTTCCAAATTAAGATTAGAATGCAATTTAGCACCCTTTAGTACCTTTTAGTTTTTGAGAAAATCTCGAGTTTAAAGGTTCTTATTTTTTTAAACAGGATTTTTGCCCTATGCATAAAGCGACGGTCTCGTAACCACCACTCAAAGCTAAGGTGGAGGTCTCAAAACCACCGCTCAATAGGGTGGCGGTCCGTGGTTTGTCACCCATGTAGGGCGGTAGTCCCAAGACTACCGGCCTCGCTTTGGGAGGATTCAATCACTTACGACAGTAAACTGTAGATCCGTGCCTGTGCGAAAAGCAAAACTGGTCTTTACTAATTTATAAGATGTAAAATTTAACTAATGACTACTAGCATGTAAACAAAGAGTAATCCCATGGATTTGATCAAGAAAACATACAAATGGTGGATTAAAAAAATCTTTTCATCTATAACAATGGGGTAGGGTTTGCCCCAAATTTGAAAACCCAAATACACTTAGTGTGGAAACAAAACCAAATTGGTGGAGGAAATCCTTCCTAATCCTTGAATGAAATAGATTACATTAATAAAAATAAAACTAAACTAAGTCTAAACCAAATCTCCTTGTAGAATTCTTGATAGTTATTCCTCTTTTTTCGCCATGGCTTCCTCCTCTCCAACCTACAAATTAACAAAAGGAAATAGACTAAATGAGGAGAATAGAATAAAGAAAAGGTTTTAATAGAAATTCATAAGGAAATTTAGGGCTAGTTTAGAACCCTAGGATCTAGTGGCCTAAAATGAATTGATCTAAGGGTGGAGGTTTCACCCTACTTTTTTTGGTGGAAATAAATTTTTAAATGTTTAATTTAAAATCCTTAAGGGTATGTGTAGATGGGTGAGTGGGGCCATGTAATTTTCCTCCTGGAGAAAAGACTCTATTAATACTTAGTATGTTTGTAAGAATTAATTAAAAGGACTTTAAACTATTAGGATAATGAAACTAGATTAATTAAGCATGAAGTTAGTCATA